>BQNB010023652.1:39436-61569 GCA_026074375.1 Tanacetum coccineum
TCATGTGCACAAGCATATGCAAGAAGGATTCTTATAGATTCTGTTGATAGAAATAACGCCTAAAAATATTATTAATATTTTTCACATCTTTACGTTTTGATAATCACAAAATATAAAAACGTTCAATGTAAAATTAAACGTAAACAAGTAATTAGTAGTAAATTTTCATTTCAAAAATTATATCACTTAAAGATATGAATAAATAAATGTTTAATACATTTTATGATCAAAGAAAAATTTTTATTCAACCTCTCACTTTTATAAAATGTTGTAAACATTTTTATAAACATTACAAAACATTATCTACAATTAAAAGAAATGTTTTATTCAAAATAAATATTTTGAAATTTAAATTTTCATACCTAAAACGGCTAGAAAGTTCTAGAAAATTCCCCCTACACAAAAGGACAAACTGGGGAGCGCCTAGTCTAGGGCGGCCCCCTTAAATACACGGGCGGCCCCCTTATCGTTAAGGGGACCGCCT
Organism: Tanacetum coccineum; assembly: GCA_026074375.1. Classification (NCBI taxonomy): domain Eukaryota; kingdom Viridiplantae; phylum Streptophyta; class Magnoliopsida; order Asterales; family Asteraceae; genus Tanacetum; species Tanacetum coccineum. The sequence continues at coordinate 39,921 of BQNB010023652.1, forward strand.
ATAGGTAGACGCTCCTCAAGAATGTCCTATAAAACTTGGACTTTTCCCCACTATTTTCTCACCTTCTGGACTTTTCCCCTTATCTTTAAGGGAACCGCCCACCTATTTAAGGGGACCGCCCATAGGTAGACGCTCCTCCGGAATATCCTATAAATACTGGACTTTTCCCTACTATTTTCTCACCTTTTGTACTCATTCTTTCTGATTAAAAAACAGCGCACACATCTCATTAAAATAATTTGATCATTTAATCATAAAGCTTTATTTCCAAGTGATTCAAGCTCAATTCCTCAAGTGCAAGAGAAGAATACTTCCATCAAGTTGAATCTAGTGATTCATCCAGGTTGTGATAGTTAGGTGTGAAAGTAGAAGTGAAGTAGTGAATGTAAGTGGTGAAGAAAACTAAGGAGTGAGAGATCTTTTTGCAGATTGTGAAGTTGTGTTGTGAAGTCGTGAAAGTAGTGAAGAAGTTTGAGGTCCGTGATTAGATTGTTTCTAGCTAAGATTAGAACTCGACATCTAGCTTAGTGTCCGGAAAATTGATATAAAGCGAAGTTGTAACGATTTCTCCGCCATAAGGGAGTTTGTTAGACATAGTGGAGAAAACTCTTCGAGTTTGGTGCTCTAGGAGTGGAGAAGGCGAAGAGGTCTTTCGGTTACCGAACCACAAAAAATCCTCCCGCGTTGTGGTTTGGATTGTTCTTAACTCTTATCTCTTGTCTTACCTATTGCTCATACAAACCAATTAAAATGTTTAGATAAGTATATTGTGTTATATTGTGCAAGTGTTGAGATTCACTAAATCCGAATCTAAGTTTTATTAACAAACATAAACATTAAAATTTAAAAGCGGTAATATATTCAAGCCCCGCCTCTAGTTTTCATAATTGGTATCAGAGCCACGTCAAACAAGATTTTTAAATAAATTGTATTTTAAAACTTGATCATCTTGGAATACGGAAAAACATCTAAAGAGGAATTTATGCAAAGACCACCACTATTTTGAAAGAAATTGGATTTATTTATTGTAAAAATTGATTCGAAAACTTAATGTGAAGTCAAAAGATCTAGATATTTGGCATGTTTTATTACCGATTGTGATTTTCTCTCCCTAATCAAAATAATCTTAAACTAAAAAAGATGAAGTTGTACCTTTTCATAAACAAAACGATGAATCTTAAAAAAAACTTGCAAAAATAATGAAAGCTAAAAGGTAATTTATAATACTTTTGCCACGAAAGATTATGAAGGAATTTTTATGTGTCAACCGCAAAAGAAAATTTGGGATACTTTGTTAATCACTCCATCAAGGTAATAATCACGTCAAAAGCTAACACAAAATATTCCTCTTTCATGCAATAGAATAATTTAGATGTCCGGAAGATTGAAGTCAATAGGATAATGCATGTTGCAAAGTTAACACATATTATAACTAGTCTAAAAGCCTTGATGAAAGTTTTTCTAGCAAGAATTGTGTATAGGAAATTTCTTATTGCATTACAGTCCTAAATGGCGCGCAAAAGACACGGCGATTGAAAGAATCAAAGATCGTAACAACTCTATCACTTGACAAACTCATTGGAATTTGCAGGTTTATAAAGAAGTATAATTAAGAAAGATTCTGAAACCGACAAAGGAAAAGAGAACAAAGTAGATCTTTATTGCCTTGAAAGCAGAAAGGAATCTAAGTGATGATGATAGCTCAACCTCCGATAGTAGTAGATAACGAATACGCCATGGCCGTAAGAGACTTCAGAAAATTCTTGAAAAGACGAGGACAATTCGTTAAGACAACCACCAAGAAAGAAATCAATTCAAAGAATAAAGAACCTACAAAAATGGCAAAGCAAAGAAAATGTTTCCACAAGTGTGGAGAATCCAAATCATTTCATCGAGAATTCTGAAACAATCAAAATATCAAAATCAAAAGGCGTTTGTTGGAGGATCTTGGAGTGATAGCGACGAAGATGAAGAGGAGAAGACAAAGGACGAAAAGTGTCTTATGGCTAAAGCTTCTAATGAGGTACTTTCCGAAACCGAATACTTTAGTGATGACCAATCATCATTAGACGAAAATGACTTAGATAATGAATATAGTAGACTATGCAAAATAGGACTAAAAGTCATGGCTAAAAATAAAACTCTAAAACAAGCTAAAATAAAATTAGAGAATGAAGCACTAGAATTAAAAGATAAATTATCTAGGTTAGAAAAAGGTAAGGAAGTAAATAAAGAATGCAAGTTATGTCAAGACCTTAAGTTTGAAAATGAGAAGCTTAGAAAAGAAATATCTAGGCTAAATCAATTTAATGATAGTAGTCACTCACTTAAGAAAATAATAAGTTCTCAAAAACCTTCCGGAGATAAATCCGGTTTAGGATTTAATTTTACCAAAGGGTCACCTAGCGAAACCAAACAAGTAAATTTTGTAAGAGCTCAAGAAGTCGAGTCGAAAGAAAAATTTATAGAACAAAAACCCAAACTCAAAACCAAAATTTATACTTATAAACAATACTAAAATTCCTATTGTAAGTGATGATGAGGTAAAACGTTTTTACAAACCTTACTTACAACCCGAGTCGTTAATTTACTAAAACCGCACAATGAGGACTAAAAACCTCCCCCGAGTAGAAAGGAAATTCCTCATCCTCGTATCCAAAACATCTCACCAACCTAGGAGAAACCAAGGTAGATCCAAATTACTCTAAATCATCATATCTACCGAGGTCAATCATCTACAGCACCTTTGACTTTCGTCAAACCAAAATAGAAGAGCCCATATAAGGATTTCCATAAATCCTCATCCTTAAGCTGTTCTACCATAAAGATTTTTAAAGCAATTTTCTCTGAAGGCTATGGTGCGTTCTCACTCTCTAATGAACGTAAAGTATATAATGGTATACTGATATACTTAATTTTAGGGATAGTTAGAAAATAATGTTAGTCACTAGAAAATGCCCATTTGTTGGCTTTCTAGTTTTAAAAAATTTGTTCATTAGAAACCATTCTTTCACATGGATTAACCATGAACCACTATTAAAAATATAAATCTCTATGCCACGAACACACTAGACAAAGAAAAATGAGTTTGGATAATAATTAACATAGAGTAGGAGATTGTTTTGCATCAGAAAAATCTTAACACCACAACCTGATGAAAACAAACCTCCTTCACCTCGACGCTCGCCTTAACTACGCCTATCAAAATCGCCTTTTTGAAGTCTCAACTCAATTTCAATCTCTCATCTTCCACAATATCGACTTTTTCCATTTTCAAAACGTATCAATTAATTTTTTCATTCGAAGAAATTAACTTCACATGTTCCGGCAAGAAGTTCGAGTCACCAAAAATCGTCTTATGTATTACATCTTGATTAACTCGTCCGAAAATATCGAAGAAACTTTTTAATAAACAGAGGGTTAAATTAAAATTGTCAATACTCATTCCTCACAAAATTGGGGGGGGGCCAAAAATTTTTTTTCGAAGGTAGGCGGCCCCCTTAAAATTAAGGAATAGGCCGTGATAAAAAGGGCGCCCTTAATTAATTAAGGGGACGCCTATCAGTGAAATCCAACATGAACACCCCTTACATCCAAAATGTATACCAAACCCCATTTTTTCTTCCCTCTTTTCCCCACCTTAACTGTAAACAAAACCCCATCACCAAAACCTTCGAAATCAAAACCCAAATCCACCAAATAAAACCAAAATTCCACGGGCAATTACTAACAAGTCATGTCAACAACATCCATTGTAGTTTTTCAACCATACTTTTTGTTTGGATTTCAATCCATTTTGTTTTAATCAAAATTGGTGTTTTTAATTATTTTCATAATTCTTAGTTTGGTCTAGGATTTCCCATAACTAACAATACTACCCTAGTCATAAGAACACGACAAACCATTGATAAGGAATTGAATCAAAACTCCTATTAAGTCAAAAAAAATTAAGAACATGTATGGTCCATGAACATATGACCCGAAAAAATTTTTACATATGTGCATTTTAATACCTACACATTGTTGATTAATGCCAAACATGTATAAACGAATCAAAGTATATTCATCCAGACATACATACATATTTATTTCAAATCAATGAGTTAAAATTTCAATAAAAATGAATGAGTGTTTTGGCTCATTTTTCTTAGGATCAATTTTTAGAGTCAAAATAACCATCACTATAGTTTTTACTTGTATAAACACTCAACAAACTTGTATAAGTCATCAAGATATATAATTCATATATATATATATAGATTTTATGAAAGGTATAAAATAAAGGGGCGTTTGGTTTAATATTTTAAAACATGGTTTTGAGTCAAAACAAACACTATTTAACTTTTGTCAAGTCAAAAATAATAAACTTATACTTGTCAAAATATACACTTAACGTATAGTTTTCAACAAGCTTAAACAAATTTTATATTAATAAGGGAGTGTTTGGGTCATTGTCTTGATGTTGAAATATATAACTAATATATATTCTTCGACATCATAGATTAAGTCAAAAACAAATTAGGAACATATGATCACTTCATTAGGATTTTCGAATCGAAGTAATCCTTTGTCCCACTATCGTCATTTCAAAACTCATTTTATTTATATATTTTTTTAACATTTTATGTTGTTAATAACTTGTTTAGGTGACAAAAATGCCGAAAGCTACTACCACCGATATATCCCTCACTAAATCCTACATCCCAAAAGTATCCAAAATTCTTGGCATCTCTCCTACTATTGCCCAATTCTACAAACCTATTGAAAACCGCAACATTTACAAGGTCTGTGGTTGATCAAGCCTACTACAAATCCAACATTAACGAGCGTCTCTTTACTAACTCGCTTCAAAATTGTCTCTTTCAAATCAACAAACCGATTGTTCTGAGATTTATTCTAGACTTCTATAGTCAAGTCACGATACAAACAGATGACTATGGCTATCTTGTCATCTCTTTCATGATTCAACATGAATTCATCACTCTCACTCTTCCTCAATTCGGTCAAATTCTCAAAATCTCCGTAAATGGTCAAGTCCGTTTTTCACCAATAAAAAGGGACATGCATCTTCTTGAATATTCTCAAGAAAATGAGGACCATATTGGGAACCTGAACTTCCTACTCCTGACGACATTCGTCGCCTTCTGAAATGTGGAACGTATCCTGGTAGACCGCGGACCATAAAAGTCAAACTGTCACTCTTCAATCAAATCAAATCCTCACCAAAGAATAAGCCCCGACTATGAACCTATGGGAAGAACTCATGTTCGAGAGAATTGTTCAGAACTAGGAGGACATCGGGGAACCGTCTCCCTCGCTTGTCTTGCTCACATGTTGTATTAATTTTGTTGCCGAAGAACAATACAATCTTGCTTATTTCTTGTCAAAAGAATTTGAATGTGCTAGAGCTCTCCAACCGCACATCTTCCATATGGCAAAGTTTTTTAACTCGTTTTTATCGACACTCATGGAAGCGTATCCTCATCTTGACAATGGCATCTATTAATCGAGTCATGCGTCCTCTTGTCCTAAAACAAACTCGACGACCTCGAAGTAATCATGGCAAGACACGTTATTCTGTCTCCTATTCATCATCTCATCATCAAGGCACGTCATCTCATCAACACGATGATGATGATGTCGAAACTTCTCGAGCAAGTACTCCATCTCCTACCACCTATCTTAACTCTCTTGGTTCACTCAACTACCAAAATTACCAAATACCTTCCTCTTCTGAACAAACCAATGAAACTCTCTTTACACGACAAACTACCCTTGGCCAACCAAACCAATAAAATGCACGCGGCGATGCGTGAGGATTCAAAATCATTTAGCAAAGGCACTAAAAGGAGTGTTATGAGGCAAGAAGAAGTGGAATTATAGGAGAGAAACTAGCTAGATAGCTAAATTGGTTTTAGCAATATATAAACTTGCTTAAGTGTAATTCTAAACAACATGTGTGGTAATTATCCGATTTATTCGGAAAGACTTAGGTATTAGTTATTTTTAGATACTTATTTGCTATGATGATTTAAACCTTTTGTTGTTTTGTTTAATGAACTAATTATGCTACTTTGGTTTCATGATTTGATGTGTTTATTACATGCTATATGATTAAAGGTGCTCATAAAACTCAATAGGGCTTGTTGCAAATAAATCACCAAAAAACTAAATACTCTCACAAAAATTATGAGAAAAATCGTTTTTCTGTGAAAATTGGAACCAGCAGAGGGAGGCCGCACTTACTCAAACGGGGCCGCCCCCTTATCTTTAGGGACCCGCTCCCGCCCTAATAAATCACGGGACGAAAACAATATATTTCTTGCTTTTTGCCCTCTTTTACACTAGTCTTAACTATCTTTCTTGCCCAGAATCTCCGAACCCCCCAGAATTTGGAATAACTTAAACTAGTTCAAACTCATTCCATTTTCAAACCATTTCCTTCCCATAAATCCCCTCCAAATGATCATCTCCAATACACCATTTTCTTCATCATTCATCAACCATTTTATCAATCATCCATGGCACATCCACTAGATCTTCCAATTTTCTATAAGCCTCTAAAGACCAAAATCAACATTATTCCACCAAAAACAAATGTGTGTGGATTTAACCCATGATGACACAGAAAAACTCCATCACCCACAACTTCAACTCTCATCACCTAACGTGCCCTAATGCACTTCCAAAACACCATCAACAAAGATACTTCTTCATCCTCATTTGACTACATATCCAATCACCAACCTCATCAACATCATCTTTTACCCAAGTTACTTAAACCCACCAACATCGTCCTCCTCTAAATAGTTCTCCACCACCCCAACTCAATAAAATGCACAATGGACGTCACTCTCATCCTACCAATAACCCTACTTGATGTCCAATTTGATACTCTATCACCTTCACCACCTATCTTTGGTCATCCCATTCCTTGGAACCTTCTTGAGGCACATGGAGATTCATGTTAGTGTAGCCTTCCCACACAAATCTTACTCTCACATAATGGATTGAGAGATGGAACTCCAATATATGTTATCATATATTGAAAATATGCTCCACAACCACCAACAACCATCATCCCACCACCCCATCATCTTCCCCCAAAATAAACCATAATCTGTGATTGGGCTTAAGAACACTAAAAGACAAAGAAAAAGGGGCTTAAAGTCTCCCCTTTGCACCAGGGGAGATTTAAGCTAAACTTAAGTGGCTTATTTGACAGCTTATTAAAAGCTGTCAAATAAGCTCAAATTGAAAAGAAAGCTGAAAACAGCTAAAGTATTCTAGCTTATGGACTTGTGCAACAATTTTTGGCTCTTAAAAATCATTTAAACAAGCTGAATTTTGATGATGAAAAAGGGATGGTGACTTTTTAAAACTGCTACACAAAGGACTTGGTGAATTTTGACTTACCAAAGTCAAGAGACAAAGGAGCTTGTTACAGCTTCTTTAACACCACAAACCACACACTTTTTGATGCTCAAACTCAAAATCCAAGTGCTTAATTAAATAAGCACTTGGGGTTTTCTTAAAATGTCACAGTTCCAAGACTTGGTTTAGAAATCTTTTGAAAAACAATTTTGAACTTTAAAAACTTTTGAAAAAGCTTTAAATAAGCTTAAAACTTAAGCTTAAACCTAACTAGTTACCTCAACCCATGCACATACCCATTTTGACCCGTTTTCATAGTTGACCCAAACACCCCCTTAATTTTTGAAAATGGTTTAAAAAGTTATAAAACCTGTTTTAAACTGAAGTGTTTGAAGCAATAATGATACTTAAGTTATAATAAACACTAATAAGCTAAAAGACAAGTTAAATAAGCACTTAAATGTGTAATAAGCTAGTGACAGTTTAAGAGCTTAACTTGACAGATTTATCTAAAATTGCATACAAATGAAATGAAAAGCTTAAACAAGCATAAACACACATTAATAGGTAAAATAACAGCAATAAGCTAACAATAAGCTAAATAAGCTTATTGCTACAGTAAATAAGCAAAATTTAAAAGTAAAGTACCTTAAATCCTTTTCACAAAAAGGATTTTTGTGAAGCCTAATAAGCTCTAAACTCCTACCCAGCTTATAAATAAGCTAAAACTAAGCTATAAACCAATAAGCCTTCCATGTTAGCTTATTCATCCTTGCCTTTCTTAATTCCACAGTAACTTTTTCTTGTATTTTCTTAAGGTATTTTAAAAACAGAATGTAAAAGATTGGTTCAGCTTAAAAACTTTCAAAGAGATAATTATGATGTAAGAACACAAGTAAAGCACTTAACTTAATTTCATTAAACCAAAAGTACAAAATACAAAGAAACTTTTTTAAACTTTTTTTTTATTTTTTAAAGCTACTACACTTGACTAAGAAAACTTGTAAAATTACATAAAACAAACTTAAAACTTAAAAACTACTTGCCACAATGGCTGTTACAAATGTTCTTTAAATAGGAAGCAAATTCGACTAGGCTTCCTTTTTCTTCTCTCCACTTGTGTTTCTTTGAACACACATAAAAGGGGGTGTGTTTGTTGTGAGAGTGGTTCACAGCTTCCATCTTGGCCATTGATCTTTCTTGGTACTTGTTTGGGTCATCTTGGTCGTCGAAATGAGTCTTGGGGAATTGTGGGATTGCCAACTTGGCAACCTTACAGCTGGGAAAAGTAGTGGAGGGGGAGGGAATGGTTTGTCCATGGTGGAATTGGGTTGCAGGGTAAAAGGGGGAAGGCAAACCCGTGAGTTTGGTTGTGGGAAAAAAAAGGCGGGAAATAAAGTTATGAAAAGGTTGGGGGTGACAGGGCACGGGTTTGGGAGATTGGCACAAATGGTCCCTCTAGGTTATATGAGGCTTTGCAGCCACGGTCCTTGTGTGGTTATAACTTTTGGGGACTTGGCAAGTTAAGTCCCCAAGAGTTATAAAACTCTTTGCATGAACCGTCCTTGGGTGTACAAGTTATAGGGCTTGACAGTTTTGGCCCTTGTGGTGTAACTTTGCTCAAATGGCAGTTTGCACCCTTCTCTTCTTTTCTCCTCTTTTCTTCTTTACATATAAGTTTAGGGATTTACAATTTCAGTTCACAGTCTTTTCCATTCCGAGTCCGGTTTTGTCGTTTTGGCTTTGTTTTTCGTCCTTTTCTTGGTTATCCGTTCCTACACAATACAATTAGCAAAACAAGCATATATTTGGCATTTTAAGTCCGTTTTTGGTTATTTTAGCTCGTTTTTAAAGGTAAAAGGTATGTGTAATTAAGCACATACCACCTAGCATAGCAGTCAATGGTAGCTCGATGAGAAGCTAACCAATCCATGCCAAGAATCACATCAAAGTATTTTTGGTACGTTTTTAGTCGTTTAAGTCCGTTTAGAATGGAAAATGGTATGTGTAATTAAGCACATACCAAAATCCCCCATACTAAGGTATTGCCGTGTCCTCACGCAATGTTATGAAGTAAACATTCAAGAAAACTAAGAATCTTGAACCCCCTCGACTAATTACCTTGAAAAGTAGCAAAGTGTTCGTCAAGGGGAACTAAAGAATCAATAGCTTCGATAAGTCCCGTTTTCACCATTTTTGATATGTACACTAACTATCCCTAATATTTTTGGATTTTTCTTTTTTCTTTTCTTGACTGTCTGTTTGACCTCCTTTATTTTATAAACACTGGGATCATAGAATGAGAAGCGTCCATAGAATAATCTACGGATGTCCTGACGGATAAATTCATCGTCCCCGATTTTTCACTAGCTCCAAACCAAGCAATTAAACAAGATCATTTGTCAATATAAGTCTAAATGTTAAGCACTCATACTTATGACTTGTGAACTTTTAACTCCCAACATGGATATATGATTTAAATGTGTGTACTCATTTCAACTCAACCATAGATCAACTTATTTCCATAGTCGTAATTCAAGATGAATCACGTCATAAAGCAACAATTTATTAGGACCTTGTAACTTGATTTTAAAGAACGAAATTTTAACTGTAGAACTTTTTGCAACATCTTCATTATCATAATCATAAGTTCTTACAGCTAGGAATGCGTTGCTTAGTTTGAACACCTACCTAGGCCTCGCTCCCTGGTAGGATATCACAACCAACGACCGGTGTTCTTAGTTTGAAAACCCACCCCGTTGCTAGCGTAGTGGGAAATCACATCAACACCTTCTTCCTAATATGGCTAAGGATATGTGTCTTAGTTTGAACCCTCACCTAGACCTCGCTTCCTGGTTCCTTTGAGATATCCACAACACTCAAGAAAGGAAGAAAAAAAAACACAAAGAATTAATAACGCCAAAATCCCTATGAAGAAGACTACTTGTTGAACCCCCACCTCGTGTTTAGCGGAGTGGGATATCACGACACATCTTTTACTTGCTCCATATACTCGAATGTATGCTTCATTGGCATAATCTCAATATTCATGCATTTTTGCATTCATATTTCATTCATGCTTCTTTGGCATTTTTAACTTTCAAATTACTAAGAACAGAAAAACTTCGCTTTAAAGAATCAAGTTACAAATTTGAAGCTTTTTCTAAAAACATCGATTGACTTAGTTGAATTGAAATGAGCACGTATGATTAGGTGGATTAAAAGCTAATGGGAGAAAAAGCCACAAGTTACTCATATAAGCTTTAGAAGAATCTTGCTTAGCACATAAACTTATATTTAACTCTATCACTTCTTGTTCTTCACCTTGTGAAAGCTTAGCCTACAATTGAGGAACTAGCTAGGGCTCAACACGCCCGATCGAGTCAAAAATTATTCTCATTCTACCCATTAGGAAAGTCGAAACTGTGACAAAACACTTATTTTATTTTTTATTATTTTTTTATTTTTTCAATTTTTTTATTTTTTTGGTATTTTTGCAAAAATTTGGTGGTAAAAACGGAATTACGTGACAACAACGGCTGCAGGCAAAATCAAATCGAAGATCCCCCCCCCATACTAGAATTAAACATCGTCCTCGATGTTTTGAAAGGGGCACCTACGTAAATCTAAGGCCGTTTATTAAGTGTGCCAAAAGATAAAACGTTAGTCGATTAGATTTGGATACTGGATTCCCAAAATGAAGCTGAGGATGTGAAACTCTTGATAAAAATACAAGCAATGAAGTTCTCTCACAATCGCGGGCAATCCTTGACAATCAACTACACAAAGACGATACACAGGGTAAAATGGAAAAGGCTGGCGAGCGTTTTTATATAAATCGACTCCACACAACAAGAAAACACTTATTCATTTTTACATATACTAAACGATAAGCATGGGGTGCCTCCCACGAAGCGCTTGTTTAAGGTCGCTATGCTTGACCCGTCACCTGAATTTATTGGACATTTGGGAATGTTTGGAGATCCGGGACTACCAATTGTGGTACGTCCCCTCCAAAGTAGTGCTTTAAACGATGACCATTCACTTTGAAATTTGGCCCAGAGTTTTGAGATAACTCGATGGTGCCGTACGGGAAAACTTGTGTGATAGTGAATGGTCCTAACAACGGGTTTTAAGCTTTCCTGAGAAAATCGTGTAATCTAGAAGTTAAAGAGGAGGACTCGATCACCAACGTTGAAAACGCGGTTTTTAATCTTAGCATCATGGATCCTCTTGGTTTTTTCTCTTTATAGATTAAAGAGTATTCGTAGGCTTGATTCACCGAAGTTCATTTAGTTCATTCAGTTGAACTTCTCCCTGGTGATCACCCGCAGTTTGAACATCAAAATTTATATGCTTGAGGGCCCAGTGGGCTTTGTGCTCTAACTCGATCGGTAGATGACATGCCTTTCCATACACAAGTTTATACGGAGTGCACCCGATGGGTGTTTTGTAAGCTGTGCGGAAGGCCCATAGAGCATCATCTAGTTTGTCCGACCAGGAGGCACTAGATTTCTCCCACGGTTCTCTCAGAATACGCTTTAAACCACGATTGACACCTCAACCTTGCCCACCCCGCCACAACGCCCCCCTTTGCCCCGCCACGCGCCCCCCCCCCAACTTTGCCACCCATTGCAGCCCCGCCCCTACAACTTCCATTAAACGTAGTAATAATTTAAATAAAATTGACTTTGCTGCGCCACCCAACCCAACTTGCCCCAAACAAAACCCCTTACAACCCCACGCCGCCCGCCCTTGCCCCCACCTCCCTCCCCCCCCCTGCACCCATTATTTGTGGGTGATATGCGGTGGAGAGACGATGAGTGACTCCATACTTAAGCATTACCTTTGTAAACTGGTCATTGCAAAAGTGTGTTCCGCGATCACTTATGATAGCTCGGGGGCACCAAATCGAGAAAATAGAGTTTTTAAATATTTGCAAACAACTCGGGAATCATTGGTGGGGAGCGCTTTTGCTTTAACCCATTTTGACCAAGTATCAACAGTCCACGAGTATGTACTTTTCCTCTTGAAGACGGGAACGGGCCCCATAAAATCAATGCCACCAGATGTCAAAGATTTCGCTAACTTGGATTGAGTTTTGTGGCATCTCATCACATCGCGTAATTTTTCCTTGAACTGTTGACAAAATGTCACAACGGTAACAAAGTCATAGGCATCCTTAGTAGATGGTCGGGCTCAATAGAAGCCTAGAATCGAAGACCTTTCTTGCTGTGTAATTGGTACCATAGTGTCCCCTAGTAGGTCCACTGTGGCTAGCTTTGAGAATGTCTAAAGCTTCTTGCCCAGAAACACAACGTCTTAATCACTTGATCACACAGATCCTTAAACTGGAAGGATCATCCCAGAATTAATGTTTGACATCCTTGAAGACTTTTTTTATTTTGTTGGGATGTCATTTCCCTTGATAACGAATTCCCCGCATGGTAGTTTGCAAAATCTGCAAACCATGGGGTACTTTGATCTTGAAGAGCAACAGAACCAAGAGTTTCGAGAGGAAATGCTTCATTGATTTCTTTGTTCTCGAGTTTGTCTTGATGAGGGTTTTCAAGTCTGGACAGATGATCGGCGGCGAGATTCTCACAGACTCCCTTTTTGTCTCAATTTCATATCACATTCTTGGAAGCAATAGGATCCACCGCAGAGTCTTAGCCTTAGCATCCTTGCTTGCAAAGAGATACTTGATGGCAGAATGTCATATACACTATGCTTTTGACATAAACCAAATATGACCGGGAATTTCTCAGAAGTCATACACTACGGCAAGTAAAATTCCTTTTTCGGTATAGTGTATGAGTTTGAGCCTCGTTCAATATTCTTGCACATAGTTGGTATAGGTTGGAAATGCGCTTTTTTCTTGCCCCGAGACTGCCCCAATTGCGGAATGATCGCTAGCATCCACATCAGTCAAATGGCAAGCCCCAGTCGGAGAGCAATTTAAGACGAGCCCTCATTAATTTTCTTGTTGAGTGTAATTAAAGGAGCGATACACCTCATGAAAGAAAAATGGAGTCTTCTTATTTCAAGCAAAGTAAGTCATAAGAGCGTGCAATTTTTTGAGAAGTCCTGAATGATCGTCGGTAAAAAAAAACCGCGGTGCCAAGGAAACTAACGGACACCTTGACATATCGGATGAGGGAGTTTAGCTATTACTTCGACTTTAGCTCTATCAACCTCAAGTCCTGATTTAGAAATTTTGTGTCCGAGAACAATGCCTTCCTTCACCATAAAATGGCTCTTCTCCCAGTTCAAAGACAAATTGGTGTCTTCACACCGCTTCAACATTTTTTCCAAATGGGATAGGCACGTAGAGAAAGAGTTCCCGAAGACCGAAAAGTCATCCATAAATACTTCCATCGTTTTTTCAATCATATCGTGGAAGACTTGCATCATACATCTTGGAATGTAACCCGGAGCATTGCATAGCCCAAAGAGCATGCGACGATAGGCGATAGTTTCCGTATGGGCAAGTAAAGGTTGTACTTTTCTGATCTTTTGGGTCAATTTGGGACCCTGAAAATAACCCAGAAGCCATCGAGGAAACAGTAATTGGTTTCCCTGCTAGTCTTTTTGGAGCATTTTGAGGTCACTGAAGGGCAATAGGAAGTGGGTCCCTTTCGGGTAGCTTCATTAAGCTTTTATGTAGTCATACATACGTCCGCCTCCCGGACCAATCGCGTAGGAATTAGTCATATCTCATCATTTGTGATCGACGGTTAGTCCTCCTTTCCTAGGTACACAATGTACTCTGGGCTCCCCAACCCAAGGCTGTCAGAGATGGGGTAAATCAATCCAGCGTTAAGAGTTTTTTCACCTCCTTCATGAAACGGTCGTGGATTTTTTGGGTTACCCTTCTCTGACTTTGCAACACAGATGGTTTCGTAGTCCTCCTCCATTAGAATTTTGATGAGTACACAATTGGGTTAACACCCTTTTTATCGGAGAGTTTCAAGCGATATGGCTCGCGTGTTGGACTTGAAACCTTGAGAAGAGCTGCCTTATCACTCTTTTAAGTTTTGCAATTATGACAGGCAACTTGTCGTCACCCTCTAAAAATGCGTATTTCAAGATGGGGGTGGCAGTTATCCGTTGAGTTCAACCTCGAGAGGTTCATCAACGGAAGATTGTAACGTTTTTAGCTTACAGAGTTTTGAAGATTCTTTTCTAACTTCCATAGCAGATATTGTTTTTTATTTGGGGATGGGGTGTGTGTTTCACATTCAAAATTTCTTCTAGAAGCAGGAATGTCCCCCTCAGGATCCTGATAAGTTGGATCACTTCAGATGAAGTTGGATCATGCATCTAGAGCAAGAAACGAATCTGTTCTTCAATAAAAGAAAATCACTCGTCCCGAAAGGATTGAGAATTGGAGAAGCATTAAACATTAGGCGCAAAAATATGGAGTGGGATTGCCATCGCGATCACGGTTTAAAATCCTAGTACCCTCTGAAATACTCATCCAAGCCATATCAATGACGTCGAATTGTTACCGTTATATGGTTGTTTGAATCAGCTGTGTATCTTGAAGTTTTGGTCAGATTGAATGTGATGGCCTCCTTGCCAACTACGTAAGAGGGAATCTCACCTTCTAAACATCTACAAGCATGACTGGTTTTCAAGAAACATCGCCCAATAATATAAAAGGTACTCGGAGGGTCAGGTTCAATAATCACAACCACGAAGTCAGCGGGGAAATTGAAAATTTCCCACATTTACAAACATCTTCAGCGATCTCGATCGGTTTATGTGATGAACGGAGTCTCCATAAGTTCTATGGTCATGCAGGTCGGGGTATCTATTCAGAAGAGATAAGACTTGTCCATACAGAATAAGGCATGGAGATTAATGCCTCGCACCAAGATCGCCAATGCGTTGCATGTAGTAATTCGCCGAAATTCACATGGAATCAGAAATCGCCAGGGTCTATCCAAGTTTCTTTCTTTGGTAACTTCTGTTGAGGATGACCGCTGAACATCCTCATTCAAAGAGGAGTTCTTGCCATTCCGCTCAATTTTTCTTTGTTTCCAATTAAGGATTTTAAAAGTCCGAAGCAAATTTAGGCATGATAACAAGGCAAATCGTTAAAGCTAATCTCGAAACTCAAATCCTTCTAAAGATTTCATAGAATTTCTCCTCGATTTGGTCGTTAGCTTTTTCCTTGCGCCTTTCATCATTTCTTCTTGATGGAAATGGGATTAATGATTTAGGAATAGGAGTAACAACAGGAGCAACATTGGGCTCAGGATTTGGATTACGAGACTTAATTTGAACAACAGGAGGTTAGACGTCTTCGGTGCTTCCGTTATTAGCAGGATGCATTGTGTCCTTTGTCACCTCGGCGTCATGATTAACTGCTTTCGGTCCTTGGATGGTAACACCACTTCCGAGTAGTGATAACCTTTTTAAATTCTCCTTTGGGTTGGTAACAGTGTTACCAGGAAGAGTTCTAGAACCGGAAGTAGAAGCTGTATTAGAAGTAACAAATTTTGAAAGCATGTCAGTCAAATTTGCCATTTGGGATTGCAGGTTTTGACCTTGGTTTTGCATGTTTCTCAACACTGCATCATTGGCTGTGACATATCTTTCAAAATATGTTTTTGACACACCGTGTGTCTGAGGAGCAGGTCCTTGATGAGCTACTGGTTGATTGACCGGAGGTCGATAAATCTGACCTTGGTTGAAATTATTTCCTTCTCTTTGATTGAAGTTATTTCCTCCTGATTGAAATAGTTTGGACTATTTTGCAGAGGATTCTGAAGGGGAGGAAAACCAGGAGGTACTAATTTGATTGGAGACGCATCGGAGGTCGATAACCAGAAATAGCTTGGTTGTAATTGGCCTCAACGGCCTGGGACCCATACTTCTTGGATATTTGTCATGGTAAATGTTGCTGATTAGTGGCTTGGACAGTTTTGATAAGAATGACCTCACCCACCAAGTTACAAACTAATGTTCAACCGCTTTTTACGGGGCGGAAGCTGGGGTTTGGTTCTTTCTGTCAAGAATTAATGCCCGAAAACCATGTCTTTTGAAGTTCCAGCAACATCAGAAGACTGCTGGGTGGAAGAGCTTGTACTCATTTTTAGCTACAACATCTTTGTTTCTTGATTGACGTACTTAGACCTATGCTCTCGATGATTTTAACATTTCTCGAGGCATTATTGTCTAAGAAGTTTACCAACCGAGCCAAGCAGAGTTCAAAATGAATCTTGATCAATTGAGTTTAGAGCAATTATAGAATGTTATCGAGTTGATGCAATTCCAAAAACCCAGGATGAGGCATCCCCTTAAAAGAACATTGAAACGACTCCCCAAGCCTCATAAAACGTCTCATCAATTTTTGCCTGAACATCCTCGTGATTTCATTTCTGAGATTTGTCGTTTTAGAGGGAGGGAAGAATTTGTTAATAAATTTCGTAACAAGATCATCCCATGTTTCAATCGACCGAGGGGGTTCTTTTTCCAGCCATATCCGGGCTGCCCCTTCGAGAGAAAACGGGAAAAGCATAAGTTTAACCGACGTATTTGGTACGTTCGGAATCTTCATCGTAGAAGTGATCTTGTTGAAATAACGGATGTGAGCATGTGGGTCTTCTTTATCATTTCCAAAAAATTGCTTGTTTTGGACAAGATTCAGAAGACCATGCTTGATCTCAAAGTTATTCGCGGTGATTTCCGGAATAACTATCGCATCCTCGTACCCCTCGGTGGGTGCTTCGAGCAGTTGCGCCATAGTACGATTATCAGCCATCGTAACTATGGGAGGATTATCAGGTTTCTCAAGATTAGATGATTCAACAGAAGTTTGTCGGACTTGTGGTTGTCGACGTCTACGGGCTTGAGAACGAGTGCGCATGCACAAAATAGAAATATAAAAAGAAAATCTACACTAATTTTTTTGGCTTTTTCAATGATTTATTCACAATGTATTTTACCGGACAATGAGATAAGACAAGGCAATTTTTTAAATCTTTTGTTCGAGTTGGGAACCAACAAGTTCACCGAAAGTTATTATGATAATACCTCAGTTGGAGGAGTAGGAATAGCGCGAAGCTTATTTCTCCTTTCGGGTCGTAGTTCCTCGGAACAACCCTCCTTATACCCACTTTATAGTTTGTTCAACTTTCCAAGGTGAGCCGTACGTCGTAAGAGACACAAAAGGCAAGTTTTTAAATCTTTTGTTCGAGTTGGGAACCAACAAGTTCACCGGAAGTTATTATGATAATACCTCAGTTGAGAATATTATATTTTGGTATTTTACCAATTTGTGAATTTTATTTTTTTTTTTATGGACAATGTTTTTATATTTTTGGTTTTTCTTTGGTTTTTATCTGATAATTATACTAAAAGAAATGAAAAATATTTTTGTACTTTTTTATATTTTTATAATAAAAGAAAATATTCACAGTTTCAAACACAATTGATCAAACGTAACGATAGTCGGCTTCACAGCCTCCCCGGCAACGGCGCCAAAAATTGATCCGTCCAAACTACACCTTAAAATATATAATATAATAAATATAAAATATATAGTAAGAATAGTCTAAAAGCAGAATCAATGATACCGAGAAGTAGTATAGAATGTTCCCGGGTCGTTTATCCCCAACGAGGCTGGACTGGAAAATCGATACAATCGAAGATTTGAGTTTGAAGGAAGGAATTGATTTGGGAGATTGAAAAAGTCAAATTAAACAATTAACAATAAAAACGTTTAAGAAAAACCTAAAAATTATGAATTTAAGCTAAAAAAACGAAAGCACGAATCCCGAACAAAGGGGGAAAAACCTAAAATCTTTAAAAATAACCCTACGAAGAATTTTTCACTTCTAAACTACTCTACGGGACAAATAACGAAGAATGAAAAAGACTAGACCGAAAACGGAGTTCGTTTGACCCAAAAACGAGTCAAAACAAAATCCCGCACCCGGACCGTTCTTTAAAAGAGGAAAAGTTGTAAAAATGACCCTACGAAAAATTTTATATTTTTCCTACAAACTAGATGACAAAAGAAAATTTTCTAAAAAAGCAAAATATTTTTTTTGATAATTTTTGTATTTTTTATGAATTAAATAAACTTTTATCTAAATTAAATTATAAAAAATATTAAACGATTACGAAAAATTCTGAAAAATTTACAAAAAATACTAGACACTATGACAATCCCACGAAAAATAAAAAACACAAAGCTTGCTTAAGGAATAAGCACGAATAAGCTGTGTACAGCTTATTAGGCTTAAAAGCCAAAACTACTATAAGTATTATAGCCCTTGAGTCTTTAACGAAAAAGACCCAAGGGCGCAGTGGTAGAGTGTGTGTGTAAAAGGGGATGTATCGCTTGGTCCCGGGTTCGAGTCTTGCTCACCCGGGCCAAGTGTCTTCCCCTTTTTTTTCGAAAACTCAAAGAAGCAAAGTTGTTAAGCTCGTGGGGCTTAACAACTTTGTCTTCTACAACTTTTTGAGATAAGCCTTAAATAAGCTGAAAAATTAGCTTAAAGTTGGCAGAAATGCTTAAAGTGACTTATAGCTAAAATGGCTTAAGTCATTTTGGGCTTGGGGGCGAAATAAGCTAAGACTAAGGGTTAAATAAACTAAAGTGAGCTAAACTAATCTAAATAAGCTTAAAAGGGCTAAATGCTTAAACCTAATTACTGTTGAAACGAAGCTTATATACAGAAACAACTAAAAGCTGAAAAAAGGCCTAAAAAGCTTAAAGTTATTGGACAAATAAGCTGGGAAAAAGACTCAATAAGCTAAACAACTATTTATACTAATCTAAAAAGCTAATAAGAGCTAAAATAAGCTAGTGAAATAAGCTAAATGAGCATAAAAAATAATAAGCAGTCCTACTACTTAAACCATGTGAAAACAGCCAAAAGGCAAGTTTGTGCTTAAAAATAAGCACACAAATGAGCTTCTTAAAAGCTGAAACTTAGAGAGCTTATATAAGGGCTTATAGGCTCCCTAAATAAGCCAAGAAATTGGGTTTTAGGTCACTTAAAAAATATTTTTTTGATAATTTTTGTATTTTTTATGAATTTTTAAAAGTTTAAACTAAATTAAATTATAAAAAATAGTAAAAGACTACGAAAAATTCTGAAAATTTTATACAAAATACTCGACACTAAGACAGTCCTAGGAAAAATAAGAAACAAGAATAAGCTAAAGAAATAAGCCCGAAATTAAGCTATAACAGCTTAATAGCTATAAGAGGCAAAAAGTGTATAAATACACAAGCCCTTGAGTCTTTAACGAAAAAGACCCAAGGGCGCAGTGGTAAGGGTGTGTGTGTGAAAGGGGGATGTATCGAGAGGTCACGGGTTCGAGTCTTGCTCACCCGGACCTCTTGTCTTTCCCCTTTTTTTTTTGAAAACTCAAAGAAGCAAAGTTGTTAAGCTCGTGGGGCTTAACAACTTTGTCTTCTACAACTTTTTGAGATAAGCCCTAAATAAGCTGAAAAATCAGCTTAAAAGTGGCTGTTTTAGCTTAAAGGGCTTAAAGGCTAAAAAAAGGCTAAGCAATTTTGGACTTGTGGTCGTTTTAAGCTAGGACAAAGACAAAATAAGCTAAAAAGGATCTAACTAATCTAGACAAGCTCTAAAAAGGCTAAGTGCTTAAAACAAATAAGCTGGGAAATGCTTATGTTGATAGAATGCTTAAAAGGCAAAAAGAGCTTAAGTCTTTTAAAAGCTTAAGTCATTTGGGACATTCAAATAAGACAAAAAAAACTAGGGAAGAGGCCAAATAAGCTAAGTTACTCCTAAACTAACCTAATAAGCATTAAAAAACTTAAAATCTATACCTAAATAAGCTGTAAAAGCCAACATGAAAAATAAGCAATCCTATACCAATCCTAAGCTAAAAACAGTCAAAGGCTGAGTTTGGGCTTAAGAATAAGCCAGCAAATAAGCTTTTCAAAAGCTGAAATTCAAGGAACTTATTTAAGAGCTTATAGGCTCTTAAAATAAGCCAATGACTTGAGCTTAAATTGGCTTAAACACCAAGAAAAAGTGGCTTAAAATCTCCCCTTTGCACCAGGGGAGATTTAAGCTTAACTTGAGTAGCTTATTTAACAGCTTGTTAAAAGCTGTCAAATAAGCTTAAATTGAAAAGATAAGCTAGAACAGGTTCAGTACCCTAGCTTATGGACTTGTGCACAAAGTTTGACATGTTAAAACTAAAAAAAACTTGCTGATTTTTAAGGTGAAAAAGGGTCTTTTGGATTTTTTAAAACTGCCACCAAAGGGACTTGGTGATTTTTGACTTATAAAGTCAAAAGAACAAAGCTTGTTTGACAGCCTTTTTTAGACACAATAAACACACTCTTTTGACACTTAAACTCAAGCCACAAGTGCTTAACTGAATAAGCACTTGTGGTGTCTTCTAAAATCCCACAGTTTTGAAAAAGGATTTAAAAAACTTTGAAAAACAATCTTGAACCTTGAAAACTTTTGAAAAAGCTTTAAATAAGCTTAAAACTTAAGCTTATGACTCACTAAAATACCTCAACCCATGCACATACCATTTTGACCCGTTTTTAAGGTTATCCCAAACACCCCCTTAATCTTTGAAAAAGGGTTTAAAAACTTATAAAAATTAACTTAAACTGAAATTCTTGAGTTACTAATACTACTTAAGCTAATTAAGACAGTAAAGAGATAAAAAGCAAAGAAATTAAGCACTTTAAATGATACTTAAGCTAGGACAGTATTAACTATACTTGACAGTTTTAACTTAAAATTGCATACAATGAAATGATAAGTACTTAGCAAGTATTCTTACACACTAATAAGCATAAAAAACAGAAATAAGCTAAAAATAAGCTGAGTTAGCTTATTGCTACAGTAAATAAGCCAAATTTGAAAGAAATTTACCTTTGATCCTTTTGTCAAAAAGGATCCCTTGAAGACCTAAATAAGCTCTAATCCTACCCAGCTTATGATTAAGCTAAACTAAGCTATAAACCCAATAAGCCTTCCATGTTTGCTTACTCTTCCATGCTTTTAGAATCCAACAGCACACTTGCCCTTTTTCTTAAATTTTCTTTAAAGTGTTTTAAAAAAAAGAATTGCAAAGATAGGTTAAATTAAGAGATTAAAAAGCTTTAAGTAACACTTAGAACACAATCAACACAAACTTAATTTCAATTTCATCAAAGTGAATTTCAAGTACAAAAACTTCTAAACTGAAAGACAACAAACTAAAAAGCTACTAAACTTAAAACTTACTTAAAACTTTAAAAAAAACTACATGCCAC
>BQNB010023653.1:0-61569 GCA_026074375.1 Tanacetum coccineum
GGTGAACGTATTCTTGAGGGTCCGGAGATGATTGAGGTGACTAATGAAAAGGTCGCCGTCGCCAGGGAAAAGCTTAAGGAAGCTCAGACTCGTCAGAAGAGTTACGCCGACAGACATCGCAGAGCGTTAGAGTTCCAGCCGGGTGAACATGTTTTCTTGAAAGTATCACCTACACGTGGAGTCAGGCGTTTTGGTATCAAGGGCAAGCTTAGTCCTCGTTTCATAGGACCGTTTGAGATTCTTGATCGCGTTGGTGAGGTTTCCTATCGTTTGGCGTTACCTCCTCAGCTATCTCATGTTCACAATGTGTTTCATGTATCATTACTCAGAGGTTACAAGTATCATCCTCTTCACGTTGTCTCTTATCCATTCGATCAGATCCGTGAGGATTTATCTTATACGGAAGAGCCTGAGTCTATTCTAGACCGTCAGGACAGAGTCATGAGGAACAAGACGATCCCTTTTGTCAAAATCCTTTGGAGGAATCATCCCGAGCGGGAAGCTACTTGGGAGACCGAGGAGTCTATACGGACTTCTTATCCTCATTTTCTTCCATGATCTGGTATGTTCTTTTCAGTCGTATCATGTTTCTAATTCGAGGACGAATTTTTCTTTTAGGGGGGAAGAGTTGTAAAACCTAAAAATCTCAATAAGAGTAAAATGACCAAAATGCCCCTAATGAAAGAAAATTTCATAAAAGCTTAAATAAAATTCATTTAAATGTTAGAAATTATAAAAATGCAACATGTGACAATTATGAAATTTTTGTAAGATTTAAAATACCTTATGTTATACAAGAAAAATAATTAATAATTATTTATATATATTTAGCCAAAATTAATTAATATTTATGTAATTATATAATACAAATTAAGCTAAATAAAATAGGATAAATATAAAATAAATTATGCAATCTTAAAAGTCTGATTTTAATCTATTTAGAAGCCCAAAAATTCGGCAAAATACCCTATTATATTTGTTATGCATTTTTATTTGATTTATCCTAAAAACAAGAAATACCAAAACACTAAAAAAACTAAAAGAGGCGGCACAAGATTTTTTCCAAGGCTTGCACGATTTTTCTTGGGTGATTTAAAGGTCAAGGAGTGTGGGAAAAATAGTGGGAAGCTTGGGGTGTGCTTGGTTCGATTTTGGTTATTGATTTGGGTTCGAAAAGCTCTACCGGGTTCATAAATTCATAAAATCCCTAAGGATCATCCAAGGTATTTTTACAACTCACTTTTCATCATATAAATTCGATCTATGCATAAGAAAAATGTTCATTCATTTTATTTTGATTTTATAAATCAAATCATATTCGAAACCCTAATTTCTAGCTAGTATTGAAATCGGCATAAAAACTATTTGTAAAATTGATTTTATATTTTTCTGGGGTTGTACATATCTCATATAACTCAGAAAAATTGTTGGAAAAATTTAGAAGTAATTCAAATAATTATTGGAGATTTATCATTGTTTGCCAATTTTTGAAAATAAGGAAAAAGGAAAGAAACGAATTAGGGTTAGGGTTTTTATATTTTTCCCAGGTCCAATACATGCTAATGAATGTATAAAAATTGTGTTTGTGATTGGGGAAAATTTAATTAGGGTTTTAGTGATTTAATTGTTACCCGATTTGCTATTTAAAAGTATAAGGACTTGTTTTGTAATTTCTGAAACTATGGGGTCTGTTTTAGACATGTTATTATATTTAATATATTATTTGTAATGAAAATAAGGTGGGGGTATAAAATGTCATATTGATATTATTTTTGATTATAATGGTTATTACATTTAATTAAAGTATTAGAAATTATTAATTAAATAGAGGGATGAAAATTGTAAATTCTGAAAAGTATAAGGTTTGGTTAGTATTTAATGTATAAAGTATGATTTTGTCATATTTGAATCTATAAGGGCTTGTTTTGTAATTATGGATAATTAAAGATATTGTTTAAATAATTAATAAACAAAAAGGGCTAAATATGTAAATTATGTAAAATTAAGGGTTTGACTTGTAAATACAGAAAATGGAAGGTATAATCTGAATAAAATGTGAAACTTTGATATTTACACTTTTAACCTTGAAAATTGTTGATTTTGTATATTAAACCCTAAAATATGGAAAGTTGTCATATTTAACCCTAAACTTGTAAGGTTGACATGTTAAGTCCCTAAGCTATTCAAAATACTTAATAGAATCTCAAATGATGAATATTACTAAAAATGGAAAGTTACTAATTTTGGAAACTTACTAAAAATGGAAAGTTACTAAAAATGGAAAGTTACTAAAAATAGAAAGTTACTAAAAATGGAAAGTTACTAATTTTGGAAATTTACTAAAAATGGAAAGTTACTAAAAATGGAAAGTTACTAAAAATGGAAAGTTACTAAAAATGGAAAGTTACTAAAAATAGAAAGTTACTAAAAATGGAAAGTTTCTAAAAATAGAAAGTATAACTTAAATGAATGGTTTGTAATTCGAATTCATCATTTCTTTAGGTTCGGTCAAGAGGGAGTGATTTTGATATTCCTGTGGTGTTTTCTTTGAGTATTGCTTTGCTTCGGAATAAGGTACAGATATTCTGACCTTATCGTTAAGGTTTCTCATGACATATTCCTCTCATCTCTTGATTACTTATGTGTGTTTGCTACTTTGCTCTGTGGCCTTTTATTGGCTTCTTATTATGATCTGTTATTATGTTCATATTTGAACTCCTGCTTTGCTACTTTGATATTTGAAAACTTTGACATTGATACCTTTGCTTGATCCCTTTTGAAATGAACTTTTGATAATGACTTTGCTTTGAACACTTCCAGTTTGAGAACCATGCCATTTTTGTTTCCTAGCCATGAAAGTAACATGGCCGTGTCATTGAGAACCTTTGGCATGACTCATGTGTGAGTGAGTGATTTATTCATACCGTCCCCCATTTGATATTATATGTGCACTATGAAGATTATTATTTGTTTAAGGGGCGTATGGATGCATCCTAGATTTGTTTTGTATTCGATGGATTATGACATTATGATTTGGATATTTGGTGACTGATGTTTGGGTGCAATCCACGTCTTTCACATTTGGAGCTAGCTACTCCATGGTTACTATGATATGATTTGTTTGGGCTTGGTAATTGAACTTGATTTGATCTCTGATTTCATCTTACCTTACACTATGATTTGATCTTCTGATTTGTCTTACCTTACATTTGTATCCCTTTGATCATGTCTTGTGATATCCTTTGTACCTTGTATCGTATCCTTTGATTTCCGTTATCTTTTTGCATTCGATTATATATATCTGTTCACTGGGCTTTGTAAGCTCAGCCGCACTTTCTTTTCCTGCGGCAGGTATCTAAGCTAGGAGCTGGGGTTGCTTTCGAGCTATGAGTGCTGAGTGTGGACTTACCCTAGAGATCTTAGTTTTGATATATGAATTGTTTCTTTTCAAGACATTTGTTATTTCGTTTGGATATGTCTATCTTTTGAGAACTTATGTACCTTAAGTCGTGTTGACTTATTATCCTTTGGTTAATTATTTAAGACTTCCGCTGTTTATGCTTGTGTTATGATTATGAATGCTTTTGATGTCACACCATATTTGTAATACTTCTACCCTTTTGGGTCGGGGCGTTACATAGCTTGTCTTTAGTAGAGAGCACAATCCTAAGATTGCGATACCATTCTATGAAGTTGTTTTCAGTCAATTTTTGTTTTTTAAACAACGACCTGAATAATGAATTGTTTACTACGGTGGTAGTCATCTATAGTTTAGAAAAAGTTCAATTTATTAGTATTTTTGATAATTAATTTCTTAATAGAATTAACTACCCAATTAATTTACTAATTAAGACTAAAATTTCCAAACTTGACCATCCGACTTAGTAACCAAGGTTCTGACAGGAGAAATCCAAAAGGGGAGTTTAGAGCAAGAGGTAAGCGACGAGCGTTAATTGCATTTAATGCAACTCTTAGATTTATCAGACCGGTCATAACATTAGTAATCATATAATAATGTCGTGAGCATGTCTAGTTTTCATATTATGCCTCATGTCCGGAGGGTTCTGACCAGGTAACCGGGGGGGATTTAATGTCGGACTAGCATGAACGTGCAAAATAGTTAGAGGTTCTGACCAGTGAACCTAATTGCCATGTGATTTGGATGACATGAGGTCTGAATAGAGTGGCTAAGCCAACATGTTGTGTTCTTGGGTTGTATGGCTTGAGTTAAAATTTTCAAAGGGGTATGCAAATAAATGTTTAAAAGTGTGTACAAAGAGGATGCATAACAACTTTGTAGGCATAATTTTAAAAACTTTATAATGACACTGTAGTGGCATGCCATGGTTCACGGTAACTTCAATTGGAATCGCACAAAGAGGCGGGGCGATCGGGTCAGCCGCGAAGGCGTATTAAAAACCTGAGTTCTTTAGGAGTGTTGACCATTTCCGCCTTAAACTTCGCTTATAGTTTGTTCTAGTAGATGAGCCGTACTTCCCATGAGTCCATAGCGTCTAGTTTTTAAATATTCTTGAAATCAAGTTTCATAGTTTAAAGTCTTATTAGTGTTCTCAAAATCGAATTTTGCCAAAACAAAATAAATAGGCACTTATGAACAAGTATTTATACGTGTAATTAATAGTAATAGTTTTAACATCATCTATTCATTACTATTAGTTCGTTTTGCATATCATATTAGAGTTGTAAACAAGTAACATGTAACTACTATGCCATGATTAGAGTACAATCAAAGATGACATTAAATTAACAAGTAAACAAGTAAAGTCCGAGTTCTCTAACGAGTCTTCCCCAATTGGAGAACCATAGGTTTTCATCAATGTGCCTAGATCGCCCCATTCATCACAAAGTGATTGAGTAGTTCTTATGGCCGGAAAGGAAAACACAATTAGACTAAATATGTAAAAGATGTAGTTTCTAAAAATAAAAGATTTTAGTTACCATAAATAAAATCAAGATCTTTTATATATATAGTGTAATCTATTATAAAAAGAAACATATCATACTAAATTAACAGTTTAATTCTTTGATTGTTTCCTTTTTACATATTAGGCAATTAATATTAATTATCTTCAAGATCTAGATCTACAAATTTTATTTAATTATGGCAAGGATTTGCATAATCTTTGCCATATTTGCAAGAAGACAATAAATAAAAATTAAGCGCAGCATATCAAGCATATGAATTAAATCTAGGCATGTACAAATCAGGACAAGATATAATTCAAAAGTGTAACCCTAATGCCAAAACGATTTGACTCGTGATGCCACTGTTGGAATTTAACATACTAGGTAACCAATTTAGCTACGAGTACGCAGCGAAATAGATCTAGTTTTAGCACATAAGATTAACACTTAATAAAGTAAATAATTATAACATTAAAAGTAAATAACTTACTTACTCTATGATCTTGAACTTGAAACAAGTAGCAGTTTAATTATTGGCCTTAGACTTGTCACACAAAAACAAAACACGTCAACGATAGTACGAGTTGATAGCTATTTACCTTCACGATCTAAACACCTTGTGTTATACAATCCAAACGCACCTCTTAAGATTGAACCCGAAAACCAATAAACCAATAGAAACCCTAAATCGGTTAGGGTTTGATCGAAAACCAAAGAACCCTAAATCGGTTAGGGTTAAAAACCGAAAACCGAATAAACCCTAAGTGGGTTTATGCTTATAGGGTTTATGCTTATGTCGAGCTAGGAGAACTACCAACAAGCACCACGTGTAAAACCTTGAATCACCAAACAAGAGAAACAAGAAACCGAAAAACCCTAATGAGGGTTTGTCGAAATTCGGTGAAGAGGAAAACCGAAAATCCCTTGAGGATTTCGGTTAGGGTTTTGAGGGAAGAGAAGAGCACCAAAAACGATTTAGGTTTTAGGGATTTGATAATTGATCAATTGAATGAAAAATGAGGTGAGGGGTATGTGTTTATATAGGCACATAACCCTACCCCAATTTCTTGTAGGGCAAAGAAACCTAAAGTTTTCTTTTCCCTCTTTCTCTTTGTCTCATAACCGAACCAAACACCCCTCTAGAACCCTTGGGGAGTTTGGCCTACAAAGGGCTCCTTCCGGGTTCAGGTTTTGTTCGTTTATGTCCCTCAGGTTTATATTTTAAATATTCGTTATACTTTATTAAAAAATTAACGATTATTTAAATATTGTCGTGAACCAGTTAATCATAATGCTATGTGTTTAACGCGTGTGCCCCCAATAGGCTCACGTATTTCTAATGTATAACTTGCGGAACGATTGGCATAATATATCGATTGTCCCATAATACTTGATTGGCTACTCCTATTCGGTTTATGAATCGTCTTAAGCAATTCAGTAAAAACCCATGATTTTCTTGCCGATTCCTTAGTGTTGAGAGTTCTTTTGCTTTTGCTGTTTTGTGCGACACATAATAGCCTACATCATTTCTATATGTATTTATAACCCGAAGGAGATTATAATTAATTTTTCCGGTCTCTGTCAATGCACTTACGCCTTCATTTTAGCAATCTTTACCATTAACTTCTTTCCTTTGATGCAGCTTGCCATCATCATTCCATATCTGTCATTGGAGTTCGTAAGAATCCCAGGCTCAATTTCTAACAAAGCAAGGACATCACATGGCTGAATCCCTAACCAGATTAAATCCATCCTATCCCCGTGAATCAAGTCTGACATTATCTTAATAAAGTGTGGACTACAATTAAAAGGGGATACACCTGCAAGTTTGACATCTTTTGCAGGTTGCACACAAACTTTTTTGTAGCATCATCAAGTGACCTCCTGGTTGCCACGATTATACAACGATAACCACGGTAAAAATCTTTAGTAGTAGATCTTTTTTCAACCAACTGTATAAACATTGGATTATCAGAATCTATCACATCAATACTATCTGCATCAAATCGAATCTGTTTACATCTAGTTCCAAGTTCAAGCTGAATGCAGTTAATCACATTTTCATCACAATCTTTTAAGTTAACACTGCCTGCAACAAATGGCCCTGAAGACCTGGCTTTTCTTCTAAATGGAACATATGAAAAGAATCCTCAAGCCATCTCATTCGATCCTTCAGAATCACATTGCATATCAGATTCATAGATACCATCTAAATCAACGCCTACTTTGAGAACTTCTTCACTATCTGCATCATGGATGCCATCTAAATCAACGCCTACTTTGAGAACCTCTTCACTCTGCATCGCTATCATCTTCGTAATCATCGATACAATCTAAATCATTGTCGAACTTCATCCTCTATCTCTCCATCTTCTTCGTAATCTTCAACTTCATCGTTATAATTGATATCAAGGTCTGATTTCAAAACTACATCATGTGTTGCTCCGGTATAATTGAAATCAATGCCTAGATCATCTTCATCTTCAGATCTCTTTTTTTGGGCGGTCGTTTGACATGGTGGTTATTAGCTTGCCTTTTACCTTGACCGCTTGATTCTGAATCCATTCTTATGGCTCCTCATGTTAAACATGATCCATCTTCGTCTCGGTTAACATTGGCAGGCTTTTCACCGTTACCCATACGACTTTTTTTTGAACAAAAACAATCACAAACCCTAATCCTTGTCTTTCTAGCCGGCTCTATCTTAATTTTATATTTTCCTATTCTTTTTTTATGACGGGCTAGCCCATGACCCACAGGTGTATTTCTCTACAAAATAATATAGTGCAAGTCCTCCAATCTAAAGCCCAACCATCCCGTCCAAACCAATAAAACTATAAATTGGTAAGCAAGCAAAAGCACTTAAATTTATGTTGCGTTTAGTTAGACATGAAAACATCAATGTTTTCCACAAAATATTTTGTACAAAACAAATAAAATAAATATCATGTTTAAGTTTGTTTTATTTCCCAAAAAACTCACAAAACATAGATCCCATATTTTCTATCTTAACAAGGAAAACTACTAAACAATCTTTTTTTTTCCTTATTTTCCTTAAAAACCCAAATCCCTCCATTCTCTTCTTCAAAATACAAAATACAAACCTCAACTAAACACATTTTCTATATTTTCAAGTGTTTTGTTGAGACAAATTTCCCTTCCAATTTTTTACAACGGGTTTGTCCCAAATTAATTGTCTACTACCAAAGGTAAAAGAAGATCTTTGATCGGGTTTATCATATCAATCTCATTCGATTCAGATCTGGCACCATTACCATAAAATCAAATGAACTTCCGAGCTTGACTCTTGTGAGAATATAATTTTATGGAAGAAATTAAAGCTATAACTGAGATGTAAATGAAATATTGTCTATGAGGTTTATGTGTGTTTGTAGTGGGAGGCAAAATCTGTAGTATATGCGGGGTGAAATAACGACTTTGCCCTTCACACTTGAAAGAATCTGTCAGATTTCGAGGACTCACACTGCTGGGTTAGCTAAGCTAACGATCGTTACGAAAAAAAGGCCAATGCTGAGAGTTTGAAAGACTACAGGGTCTCAAACTCACTACACAAAGTAAAAGTGACTAAACCCTAAAATACAAGTATTTTATTTTTATTTTATCTATTCCCCCAATTTTGATTGAAAGTAGTCAAAATAATTCACTTGATAACAACAAATTTTCTTATGAGTCAAAATACTCAAAATATATCCGTGATGTCTTATACTATGGGAATCGCATAAATGCTAGGTATAACTTTATTTCAATTATTTTAATTTATTTATTTGACTAACTAATTTATAAGTTTTTATGTTAATTATTTTTATTTTTTAATAGTTTCATTAAAAAAGTCAAAAACGCAATCAAGGAATTGCGTATTATTAATGATATATTAAGACCGTATATTCAAAAAATAGTCATCGCATAAGTAAAAGATTTCTAGCACCAAAGAAAGGTATTATTTCTTAAGTATATTTTTTTAAATTTTTTATTAGTTAATTTTTTTATTCATTAAAAATTGTTATTTTTATTTAATTTTTCAGAGATCCTTATGTGTTATATATTCATTTTTTCAATATAATTCATTAGATTAAACAAGTGAAAAAATCTATTAAATGTTATTAAACAAGTTTTTGATACTCACGCTCCGCTGCGACGAGTTTAAGATTGTGTCGTTTTCAACTATTTCATTCACCATCTTTAAGTTTGAAGCACCATCATTATATTCTCACAAACACAAACAACTATTAATAATAAATCACATCAAACAACACTAACTCTAAAAGTTTGAAGACTCAACCTCCAAAAAAGAAAAAAAATAAACCAACTTAACACAAAATGAAAACAAAAAGAAGCCTAAACTAAACATGTGTTTGTTACTACTTTTTCTTATTTTGTGAATCATATCTACACAAAAGTAACCCCAAACGTACACATGTGTGTCACGAACTCAGACGCATAGAAACTCATGCATCTTAGCAAACAATGACACACAAACACAACCATGGAATATCTAAAAAAAGAAACTCTACATACACATACATAAACATACAACTCAGTCCACAAAAAAAATTATTGTATGACCAAAGTGAAAAAGCCAAAAATACTTGAAGGGTTTATGCACGGTGGTGTGGGAATGGCCCAAATTCTGCAGTAAAGACACTATAAAAACAACAGTTAAAAACTGTAAAAACAACATTTAAAAGTTGTGAAAAACAACATACAAAAGCTGTAAAAATAACAAACAAAAGCTCCATATTTATGTTGTTCAAACATCCATGTTTCTGTTAGATTCCTGATGTCCAAACGACCCGATTTCTGATGTAAAAACTGCAGTTAAAAGCTATAAAAAAACTACATATAAATGTTGTAAAAAGAATAGATGAAACTATAAAAACCCATGTGTCCAAACTGCATATAAATGCTCTAATAAACTACATATAAACTTGTAAAAACACGCGATAACAAAGTATTGTTGTTTAAGAAATATTACATGTCAAAAACTCTAAACACGCAATCTTTCAAAGTAACGGCAGTTAAAGGAACAAAAATAGCGGATAAACAGAAGTGTACAATAATAATATTGATTGTTAGCAGAGTAAAATTGGTTAATCAGGTTGTTGTTGATTGATAATCCTTTAATTCTCTATGATGTTATATTCACATAACCTTTACATTCTAGTGCTAAAGTAACTATCATAAACTATAGAACACATACATGACACAAATTCCAAATCGACCCATTTGTATACAAAAAGGTTAAAATAGCCAATTCTAATCATAACATGTGGTATTAAGTGACAAAAAATAAAGATATAGCAAATGAAGATATAATATGATAGCAAATAGTAAAGGAAGCAAAATATTAAACGGAATTACCTCCATTGGTGTAACCCTTGCCTTTTCTGTAAGTTTTGAATGTTCTAATATAGTCCTTTGACTATTTGACTTTTGTCATTTTATGTTAGAACAAGTACCGTGTTGACAGCGGTGGATTTATGTGATTGAGATGTTTTATGATTAAATGATGTGTAATAATCCTTTTAGAGGGTATTGTTATGTTGATTATGTTCCAGGTGGTTTGACCCGTGAATAGCGTGAAATGCCGAAAACGAGTCCCGACACGTCCGATAATGTTCAAAATGATTTTTGAGAAGTTTCATGTGGAAATGAGTCGTGTAAATAAAGTTATGGGAAAAGTATTTTTAAAGTGAATAAAAATGCTAAGTAACTTCGGAAAATATTTTACGATCAAGGTTTTTGAGTTTTAAGTGAACCCGACACAAAAACAACATCCCGATACCCTCCTCGGATGCCATATCCGGTTCTAGTCTCATAGGGGACAAGGATGGCATTTTTTAGCAAGGTGGTCCATCTCTTGTACCATTTTGTGCTTATAACTTAAGCAAAAGCACACACATATTCTTTTTACCTTCACACACCAAAAACATTTCTTTCTTTCTCTCTTGGTTTGTTCGTCCGACCCAAAACACACACACACACTTATAATTTTTCAAAAAATTGATCAAAAACATGAAGATTTGCGGGGTCGAGGGTTGATTCTAGTATCTGGGTTATTGTTTAAACTACGTTTGGTAGTCGGTTCACGTTCGTTCTCGCTTGCCTAAACCCTCTTTGTAAGTTTTATAGATTTTTATTTAACTTGTATTTTGAGTGTTAAATGATGCATGGAAGCTAGTTATACGGTGCGTTTGTTAAAAATTGAACACGAAAAGTTTACGAAAGGAATAAAAGGGTGCGTTTGGTTCGAATAGAAAATAAAAAAGGAATAAGGATTTTGTAGTTTTATTGTTGTGGTCGTGATGGTTGAAAAACATTTGCTTGCTATGTAGTTTATTTTGTTTATAGCTTATTGGCTTATTTATAAGCATTTCATAGTTTATTTTGGGCTTATTAGCTCTCGAAAAATTTAAGAAAATACAAGGAAAGTATTTTGGTTATTTATCTCGTATGTCGTATATTTGTGGACTATTTTGATAGCTTATGGTGATAACTGAATATACTACGTAGCTTATTAGCTTATTTTTAAGTCTAATGGGTTAGTTTTGGAGCTTATGGGCTCACGGCCCAATAAGTCTCTTTAAGCCGTAGCTTATTAAGAGCTTATTGTGGTCCGGGTTTATTGTTAGCTATTTTTTTGGGCTTACATTTACTAATGGGCTTGAGTTTTGGGCTTAAGTCGTATTATATGTCTACGGATACCTTAACGGGCCACTATTGGGCCTTAAGGCCCAGTAAGCGTAACTAGTTGTTTTAAGAGTTTTGATGGACTTTTGGGAAGTGGAGTATACTTATGAAATGATGTTGATGTTAGTTTATGGACGATAAATTAATAGATGTGTGTTAGGATCGAACTCAAGATCACGGGATTGCACTCACTACGAGTTTGTGGTTCAAAAAACACAAGGTAATGAGTATAAGTGTTTTTTGGTTATTTTTACCGAATTTTCCTCGCAATGGCGTGTATTGTTGACTATTTGAATAGCTTATGGTGATAACCGAAGTAAATTACGTACGTATTAGCTTATTTAAAAGCTATTATAGTTTTTTGAGAGCTTATAGGCTCACCAGTCCAATAAGGTCCCCCCCCAAGAGTCAGGACCTCTTTAAGCTGTATGCTTATTTAAGAGCTTATTGAGGATTTGGGTTTATTTATTGTAGTAGTGTTTGGGGCTTATAAATTTTCTTAACCGGCTTGGTATTGGGCCTAAAATTATATAGTATAGCAAATAAATATCATAATGGATCCCTATTAGGCCCTTAAGGCCCAATAAGACTAAATTAATTCATTTTAATGAGTTTTGGGATGAACTTTTTGAAGCGGAATATACTTATGATTTGATATTGAAAGTCGTTTTTAGGAAATATACTTTGATAAGCGTTGCGAGATATGATTTTGGGATTTTGTCGGAAAATGGTGAATTTGTGAAAAATTGTTTGAAATAAAGGTTTAAAAACCTTGTAAAACATTGCATAAATGTACGGGTCATATCGAAATTTCGTAAAAACACGTCTATACTTAGAGTTTTTACCTCAAAACGTGATTTCTCGATTTAATAATAAAATATTATTATTTTATTAGTTAAGTAAGTCACTAAAAGAGACGATAATTACTAATTTTTCCCATAACATTTTCTAAATTGCTTAGTATAATTAAACGTTTCGTTTCTAATAACTTAAACGAGAAATTAATAGTAACTAAGAGTGCCGAATGGAAATACAGAGATATATATGTATAAGTATTTGTTATCCTATGCTGCTTATCTATTATATTAGCGAGGTACAAGTATATATATTATACTACGGAATGAGTTGGAAAGTAATAATTTTCAAGTAAAGTTTGTCAACCATCACACCACTGAAAATGTTACGACCGACCGTACAACGCGCATCTGACCACTATGCATCAAACCGGAAAAACTGTTTTGGAAATAAATGTCTAAGTCGAACATTAATTGGACTAGGTCGTTTTCGGACGTCGTTGCATTTGCTTATGTGATATTGAGTTGGTTGGTTGAGACCTTTGCTTGAGGTGAGTTCTCGTAGCCTCACTTTTTAAATATTTTCCATTGGGGAAAAATGATACTCAAATGTGTTTTGAATTGATTTTCTAAACTGTGCGAAATGTGGTTTGTTTTTGGGATAATTATGTGCTAAGACGCTATATGAATATTTATGAGGTATGATTTGTTCTTGCATGCACGAGGTGCATGGCAAGGTGAGGATAACATGATTTGCTATGTTTGTAAAAGGGTTGCCCTATTGTAATAGCTTCATGCTGGAAGGGCTTTTTAGGTGCGTATAACCTCAGGGTTGCGACCCCAAGAGCGTTGGTACACGTTGGTGATAAGACTAGCGGGGATGCTAGGTCTTGGTACATGATTAGCAGGGATGCTAAGTCATGGGTTGTGATTGTTTTGTATATATTCACTGTCATATTGCACAATTGTTTACTGGTTGAAATATTGGCATAACGACTGGGTTTCCTTCAAACCTACGAGCTCACCAATATTATTGTTGACGTTTTCGAGTATCATTTTCAGGTGAAGAGAATGATCGTTAAGGTTGAGATGTGTGATAGCAGACTTTAAGTGTGTCCTGTATGGATCATGTTTGAGAGGTCTTGCTTTGAAGTTTGTTATGAATTGTTTTCTTGAGGATTGATGTTTGAGATTGTATGGACACCTGCGTGGGCATTTGGATTTGTAAGTGACTATGTGATGTGTTCTGTTGGAATCAACTCAATCCTTACTTGATGGAATGATCTTCATGACACTTTTTCATTAATGCATTTTAGAACTTCTTTATTTTGTATCTTGTGTTATGA
The DNA here is from genome assembly GCA_026074375.1 of Tanacetum coccineum. Taxonomy (NCBI): domain Eukaryota; kingdom Viridiplantae; phylum Streptophyta; class Magnoliopsida; order Asterales; family Asteraceae; genus Tanacetum; species Tanacetum coccineum. The sequence continues at coordinate 13,775 of BQNB010023653.1, forward strand.
TTGATCCTTTTTGTCGCATACCCATGTTTCTGCCTTTGTCGGGGTGTAATAGATTGGTATTAGAGCTAAGGTAATATAGAACTAGGTGGTTTGGCCTAGACTATAGCCTAGGAACCTTCATATAGTTGTGTTATAAGATCTATGTGCGCGATGTTCTGCTTATACGTGCTAATGTGGTTATATATTATATCGTATTAGATAAATCAATCATTGAAATGTGTGAGTCTAATACTGGGTCAGACTGGGAAAGGATACGAGTATAAATATGGTGGCCAACGTAGTTATAAACGTATCACGACTCACGTGTATTTAGTATTATCGTTCACACAAATCAGTGTTGACACCTTAGGGTCACATGTGTGTGTGTGTGTATATATATATATATATATATATATATATACTAGTTTCGTAACCCGCCCAACGGGCGGGTTTGTTTCGGATTTTTTCTTTTAAAATTTAAGTGTGTGACGGTTGTATATTTTCTCACAGACGTATGGTTTCTTTTTTTAAGTTTTTTTCTTCTTTTTTTTGGTAACCATGGTTTCCGCTCTTTTAGGCTGACTAATCAACGGGGTTTGAACCCACCGCCACACATAATCAAACCAGGTAAAGCCGCCAGTAGATAAGTTGATAAGATATTGCAAGTTTTTGAAATCCCTATAACTTTTACTAAGTGTATAACCCGCACAACAGCTTAATAGTTTATTTATGGTTTATGAAAACGTTAAGTTATGAATCTATAATGTTGAATCATATCGTTTTATTGCATGGGAGTAAAAATTTACACTATCTGTGTATTTAAGTTGGATGTTTTTAAATCTCAATGTATTATATAAATCAAATATAAAAGTTTTAATATTTGTAATTATTTAATTAAAAATAAATATAAGGCTATACCTCCATAGTTTATATTTACTTTAATATACTTATGTAGTTATATTGCTAGTGCACACACGGGCTTGTTTCTAAATTTTTGAATAAAGTATTTAAATCTATTAAAATAAAATAGTTAATTTTTGTTTTTCGTTTTAGTTATGGTTCTAACTTTAGGATTATAAAAGTTTTTTATTGAAAAAAACTTAGTTGTCGTTTTTGCATCTAGAATTTTTGTAAACTTATAGTTTAATTTTAGATTAGGGAATATTAAACGAGTTGTGTCACCATATAATATACTAATAATAAAGTTTTCAAGTTCTTGACAGTTCCGAACAAGCTTTGATTCACAGCTGGCAAAAAAATCATGGATTAGGCCCTAATAAGACTTGTTCGCCAACCAATGCCAACACCAAAAAAAAGTAATATAAATCCACATTGTGTACGTTGAAGTTGCCATATATACAATTGGTTTTAAGTAATTTGGCAAATATTCTAATTAAGAAAAGCTTGTCAATTTTACCATCGTACATACTGCAAACCACTTGAAAGCCTTCCACTTTGGAATGTAAACTCAGGCTTCTCACATTTAAGTGATAATAACCATAAAGTTTTTCGCCTATACTCGACTTCTAATTCAACGTGATAATAGTTCTTGTTAGCACTTTCCTTGAGTATAAATCAAAGCCAAAAGCTCTATATCTTTTCAAAGGCGATAAAGCGACAAAACAAACGATTTCATCACCATGTTCCAAACATATCTAATGATAATTGGCTAAATAAAAAAAACAGTAGCTTAAGAATATACAATAACAACAACGTTCCTAATAATACTATATGTTCGAACTCAACTTAAAAAAAGGTACGAAGAATGACGTCTGATTGGCTTATCTATATAAATATCACAAGCCAATAATCGATATATATCCTATTGGTAGGCTTATTTGTTACAGGTAAAAGTGTAGAACCACAACATAAAGTGTATAATATCATGGAGAGCATATATTCTAGATCTTAAAAACTTACCAGTTGTGATTGTCCTGGATCCTAGATGAACTTGTTAGATTATAATGATAAAATAAGTCAAAAAAGAAAGAAAAGTAGGAATACAACCTGTTGCAACCCCCATAAAGAATCGTCTAAACCAAAGTAATGGCGTTCTTTGGTCCCGAAGAAAAAGTGAGGAAAAGTACAACATTGAAACTGCATAGTGATAAGAACAAATATGGCCTTGCAATATCATCACGATTGATATAACCAACATGTTAAACATATGTAAATAACTAACTGTTTTTATCAGAAGGCAACAATGAACTAATACTTTCAAAAGAACGTAGATGAAACGTACCCTTAAGAACCCTTGATATTAAATAAAACTCAAAACCATGGGTATGGACATAAAGACACCAAAAAGGGTGGGGTGGGGGGGGGGGGGGGTAACAATTTGAAACGGATGTTGTGTATTAAGGTTTGTATTTAGAGCTTTGTGCCTAGGACTTGATGTCTCATTGAATATCTGTAACAACCCCCGCATGCTGTGAAAGAAAGTATACAACCACTCAAATGTATACCAAAACAAAATTTAACTCTATAACCAAAATTTACATCTTATGGGTATGGGGTAAGGTGAAGGTCCAAGATTGTAACAAATACAGTAGAATGACTCATAATACAATAGATAAATAAGATTCAATGTATTCAAGCACCTCTGCAATATTAAGCATCGAACAGTACAACCAAACTATGATGATCACAACACCTCAATTCATGGATAACCAAACACAGGATATTAGGTTATGATGAACAATAATGAATAGGTTAGAATGCTACATATATTAGAGTTTAGTCATGAATTTGGATTAACTTTAAACTATAATTAAAGGAATGTTGGGGATTCCGATTATAAATGAAACTGCCAACCTTCCATGACATAAACTTTTATAATGAGTGGTATGTCGAAGTCAGCCAAAGATCCTTGAATATCTCTTATACCTTTCTTTCTGCAAGGCCTTTATATACGCCTAACACTACTATCATATGTCGTAAACTGGTCACACAGTCAAGTAAGTAATTGTGGCTGGTATAATATAAGAAAAGAAGTGAGAAAGCACAGCCTTCATGTCTTCAAGAACCACCTGAACCAAATAACAAATAAATAATCGAAAGTTAATAAAGTTATTAAAAGGGAAAAATAACTTTATTTACAAAACGATCAAGCTTTAACAGATATAATTAAAGAATATTAGTATTGCGCTAAGAGGATGATTAAGATCACTAAAGATAAAAAGCATGAGATCAAGGCCTTTGTCAAAATCTATCATTCAGTTGTGCCCTAGCAACTTCCTAGCAAAAATAAAGAAAAGAGATCCAAGAAGCAAAAGCTTCTTTACTTCTTTTCATGGAAACCTGACAGGAAGGCCCTGAAGGTTTTATATCAGCAACTTCAACATCAAAATTTCTTCTAAGAGTACCTAAATACTTCCCTTCTGTGTCTAAATAATGATAAATCGGTTTTATTTTTATATTCCGTGTAGTAAAAATACATAACTTTTAGAAGAGATACCTTTTTCTAATTTTTATACAAAATAAACACGTCTATAACATAATCATGTGATGGCTAGATTTTCAAAACTAAGAATGAAGTATACAAAATAAAAAGGTCTATATCATATCTGACACCATTATAATGAATGCAAAGTCACAAAGAGTTCAATTTGTACCCGAATATTTCTTACTTGGATGAACAGAATAACACGACATCTTCCAAGTGAATCCAAAAAGTGGGCAAATGAATGATATTAGGGTTTGTGGTGATGAAGAAGATGGTTTTGGGTATTAGGGTTTGTATGTGTTAAAAAGTCACGTATATGGATTTCGATATATTATATATTTTTAACACTCTCCTTTTCTTAAACTTATTAATTGTGTTTTTGATATTAAAACACAAAACGAATTTTGGCTCAGTTGGTTTAAATAATTGCAACTAAACCATACATCACAGGTTCGAATCATGCAAGGGACCGAATTTTTTATAAAATTTTCGAAAATTAATGAATTATAGGTGCCATGTCATCATTGAGGTGGCGTCCAGTCACAAAATCATATTAATCCAGTCATAGTTAGCCCCAAATATATGTTATATATATATATATATATATATATATATATATATATATATATATATAATATATTTGTGGATATATATAGGGTATATTAAGACCATTTATGAGTTATCCTTTCCTTCCTACCTAACGTTGCCTATGTTCTCCTCGTGCAGATAATGCCGCCAAGGATGACGACCCGAAGTGATGGCCGGCCTGCTGCCGCATCACGAGGAGGGGTAACGGGTGGACGAGCTGGTAGAGGAGGTGGTAAGACTAGAGGTCGACCTGGTGATCGGGGTAATGGTGGAATTTATGGTCAATGTGGCCGAGTAGATGGCCAAGGTGGCCAAGTAGGTGGTCAAGGTACTAAGGTGAATGACGGGGTTGACGGAGTCCCTGACTTCTCCACTATTATTGCACAACATTTAAAAAACTTACTTCCCACTATCTTAGCCCAGGTGGGTAGCCAAGGTAGCGATCAAGGGAATGGTAGGAATCAAAACGGTGATGTCATAAATGACAACATCCAAGGTGATGTTAGGAATGTCATTGAGAACAACGACCATAAGGGTTATACCTATAAAGAGTTCTTAGCTTGTAACCTAAAAGAATATGATGGTAAGGGAGGTGCTATAGTGTATACCTGTTGGATTAAGAAGATGGAATCAGTTCAGGATATGAGTGGGTGTAGGGATAATCAGAAAGTAAAGTACATTGTTGGATCATTTGTTAGTAAGGCTCTTACATGGTGGAACTCTCAAATATACATACGAGGATGAGAAGCCGCTATAGGTATGTCATGGGAAGACTTTAAGACCTTGACTAGGGAGGAATTTTGCCCGAGTAAGATGTAAGAGATGGAAACTGAGTTGTGGAATCACGTCATGGTCGGAGCTGGCCATGTTGCGTATACTGATACATTCCATGAGTTGGCTAGGTTAGTTCCTCACATAGTTACCCCTGAGAGCAAAAGGGTTGAGAGGTACATTTATGTCATTACTCTACAAATCCGAGGGCTGGTGGCAGCAACGGAGCCATCGACCATCCAAAATGTTGTGCAGATTGCTGGCACACTAACTGATGAAGCCCTTAGGAATAGGTCAATCAAAAAGAACCCTGAGAAGCGAGGAAATGGGGAAGAACCTAGTAAGGATATGAATGGAAGGGAGGATAACAAGAGAACAAGGACTGGGAATGCTTTTGCTATAATCATAAACTCTGTTAGGAGAGAGAACATGGGTACGACACCCAAGTGTACCACCTGTAACTTTCATCATCCACCTGAGGCACCATGTCGCACTTGTTTCAACTGTAACTGCCTAAGACATTTTGCTAAGGATTGTAGAGTGGTGCCTAGGAATGTGAACCCCATCAATGCTAGAAATCCAACTGCTAGGACCTGTTATGAGTGTGGTAGTACCGATCATTTCAAGACAGCGTGTCCTGGGTTGAATCAAGCTCAAAGGCCAGGGGGAATCATCAGAACCAAGTCATGGCTGTTAATAGGGGTCAGGTTCGTGGGAACAATGGTAACCAGGCACGTAGAAGGGCATTTATGTTGGGAGCATAGGAGGCTCGTTAGGACTATCGTGATGGGTACATTCACTTTGAACAATCATTATGCCACAACTTTACTTGACTCTGGTGTCGACTATAGTTTTATTTCCACTACTTTTATACCTCTGTTAGGCGTAGAGCCTAGTGATTTAGGATTCAGTTATGAGATTGAAATAGCTAGTGGGCAACTAGTAGAAATCGATAAGGTCATTAAGGGATGCAAACTAGAAATAGAAGGTCACGTGTTTGACATTAATTTGATACCGTTTGGAAGCAAGAATTTCGATATAATCATATGAATGGATTGGTTGTCTAACCATAAGGCTGAGATAATTTGTCACGAGAAGGTAGTTAGAATACCACTACCGGACGGAAAAGTACTTAGAGTTATAGGAGAAAGACCAAAAGAAAAATGAGACATCTAAGGAGTGCTAAGACTAAAGAGCAAAAGCAAGAAGAGATTGTTGTGGTTAGAGACTATCCTGAAGTATTTTCGAATGATCTATTAGGATTACCACCTAATCGAGAAATCGAATTTCGTATTGAGTTAGTCCCTGGAGCAATACCGGTCGCGAAATCTCCCTATTGATTGGAACCTTATGAAATGGAGGAGTTGTCAGGTCAACTCAAGGAACTTCAGGACAATGGTTTCATTCGACCAAGCTCGTCGCTTTGGGGAGCACCGGTATTGTTTGAGAAGAAGAAGGATGGATCCTTTAGAATGTGTATTAATTATAAAGAGTTGAACAAGTTGACCATTAAGAATCGTTATCCACTCCCTAGGATAGACGACCTATTTGATTAGTTGCAAGGATCGCAGTACTTATCTAAGATAGATCTTAGGTCCGGATACCATCAACTGAGAGTGCATGAGGATGACATTCTAAAGACCGCGTTTAGAACTCGTTATGGACATTTCGAGTTCACAGTAATGCCCTTTGGTGGTATTTATGGATCTGATGAACCGAGTGTGTAGGCCGCATCTAGACAAGTTTGTGATAGTGTTCATTGATGATATCTTGATTTACTCTAAGACCCGGGAAGAGCATAGATGTACTTAGGGTTAGTTTTAGAGTTATTGAAGAAAGAGAAACTGTATGCTAAGTTTTCCATGTGTGAATTCTGGTTGCGAGAAGTACAGTTTCTTAGACATGTGATTAATGGAGATGGTATTCATGTAGACCATAGTAAGATTGAAGCTGTAAATAATTAGGAAGCCCCAAGAACTCCGTCTAAAGTTCGTTCATTCTTAGGATTGGCAGAGTATTACCGTAGATTCCTTGAGAACTTTTATAAGATAGTTAAGCCACTTACTTACTGTCTTGACTCAGAAAAGTAAGACCTACGATTGGGGTGAGGAGCAGGAGAATGCATTTCGAACTTTAAAGGATAAGTTGTGTAATGCACATGTTCTAGCTCTCCCTGATGGTCCAAAAGATTTTGTGGTGTATTGTGATGCATCAGGCCTAAGATTAGGTTATGTGTTGATGCAAAGAGGTAAGGTGATAGCTTATGCATCTAAGCAGTTGAAAATCCATGAGAAGAATTACACCACCTATGATTTGGAACTGGGTGCGGTTATGTTTGCACTTAAGATTTGGAGACATTATTTGTATAAGACAAAGAGTATCATATATATCGATCATAAAAGTCTCCAACATATCTATAGTCACAAGGAACTGAACATGCGACAGCGTCGCTAGATAGAGCTTTTTAGCGATTATGACTGCGAAAATCGCTACCATCATGGTAAGGCGAATGTAGTAGCTGATGCACTAAATCGGAAAGATAGGGTGAAACCTAAGAGAGTTTGAGCTATGAATATGACCCTCCAATCGAGTATCAAGGATAGGATATTAGCGGCTCAGGAAGAGACGTTTGAGGAATTTACAAGGTTGTAAAAAGGACTAGATGAGATGGTAGAATGTAGGAGCAATGGAGCATTGTATTACCTAGATCGAATATGGGTTTCTTTGAAGGGTGAGGTAAGAACCTTGATTATGGATGAGGCCCATAAGTTGAAGTACTCTGTATACCCAGGAGCGAATACAATGTATTATGACCTTAGAGATAGGTATTGGTGGCCGGGAATGAAGAAAGATGTAGCGGTATATGTTAGTAGGTGTTTGACTTGTTTGAAGGTTAAGGCTGAACATCAGAGGCCGTCTGGCTTACTACAGCAACCTGAGATTCCCGAATGGAAATAGGAGGGGATAGCAATGGATTTTTTTACCAAGTTACCGAGGATCGTTGTATGTTGATTATGTTTATCACTTCATACCCGTTTATGTGCTTAATTATGTGTTTTCCCTATCATTCAACTAGGTCTAGTCCTACATATTTAATGCGCTGCAACTTCGGGGTTGTTTGGGCATAGGCTAAAAGTTCGGGATAGAAACATATAACGCTTATTCATATAACTAGAATAATAGGATCGCCAATAGAAATCCCTGTTTTGATCTATGGTTAAGTGGATAGGTAGACTAAGCCGGTGACTTAGGATTACACATAACGTCCTGTTTCCATAGGTAGTTAAGTGGGCGTGGACTACTAGTATATGAATTTCTATTAAGCAGTAAGTTGGTAAAGCCTCCATGAGCTAGGATTCAATATAACCACCAATATAGTTTCCTAGATATATTATAATCAACGGTGTGAGCTTTATGAGGGTTTTGGTTAATTGTGACAGAATTAACTAGCGATAAACCTCGAGTCTAGGGAGAAGATCCTAACTTTGGAATGATATACCACCAACGAATTAATACAATCACTGCACGAATAGACAACCAAGGCATAATATTAGATTAAACTAGCTAATACATTTTCCTTACGTTTGACCGCTTCTCAATGTTTTGTTAATCACTTGTGTGCATTATTTATCATATCCTTGGGATAATTAGAACTAAAATCGTGCCAGTCTCTCAGGCTGAAAACCCCCCTTTGCGTTAATTTAGGTTTAATTAGATTTAATTAGAATAATTAGGTTAGATTAGTACTAAACCTAGATAAATAAAATACCAGTAGAATTAAGAGTTAACTTCCACTCTTAGTGATCGACACCCTACTTACTACGAAACTACCACCGACCGAGTACACTGCCCGTTAAAGTGTTGTTTTTGGTTAAGTCGGCAAAATATAAATTTAAAACTTGAAATCATAAAATTAACACCACACAACGACACATCAAGTTTTTGGCGTCGTTGCCGGGGAGTGCGATTGTTTAATTTTTTGTTTTTATTGGTATTTTAGTATAAATCTGTTTTTTCTACTGTCTGTTGTTATTTATTGAATACGACGTATCCATTTTCTTTGAATACAGCGTATTTGACATCAAACATCGATACGGCGTATCCACGTTACTGAATACGACGTATCGACTGTCTGATACAACAACAATTTTAGTTAGCTTTCTAGTTTAGTTTTCTAGAATAGTTTTACTTCGAATTATGTCTTTTTTTCAGGTCCTGTTTTCAGAGAGCCTCCTTACCGATTCAATTACCTTACAAGAAGGTTGACTATTGAAGAAATGTTGGCTAAATTCATTGATGAAGGTAAACGTGAACACGAGGAGATGGAGATATTCATTAAAGAATTTAGAACCACCAACGATATTTTGTTAAAAAAACACGAAGCAACTTATTGAGTGAGCTGACGATCGAGGTGAACGAATTGCCAAAGGTTATGAGTAATGTTTTGATTCCAAAAAACAAATTCAAAGGAGTGACAACCAGGGGAGGAAAGATGATGTCTGAATCCAGCCATAGGAAAATAATTTAATAAAAACTGGATTCAACATGAGACGAAACTCCAAGATTTAAACAAGATGTGCACGAAAAAAAAGCCGCATGCGGATGATGTGTTATGGAAAATAAATCTTCAAGTATTCATGAAAGGACTACTCAACCATTGGTAAAACCACAACAATCATCTGTTCCTTTCCCAAATCGTGTGAGAAAAGAAAAAGAAGAAGCACTGCAATGAAATTTTTTGGAGAACCTAAAACAACTTGATATTAATATTCCGTTTATCGAAGCCCTAATGAAAATACCAAAACACGCTTAATATCACGATGATTTTTACTGAGAATAAAATTAGACTTGAAGAAGCTTTTACGGAAACAATGAACGAAAGGTGCTCAACTGTCTTGCTCAACGAACTGCCATCAAAATAAAAATAAAAGACCCCAGGAGTTTCACTATCCCTTGTCAAGTATTGGAGAAACATAAGGAAACAGAAGACTTGGCCGTAGATCACTCATCTAGGTTAGAGAATCGCTCTGGGGGTGTTAAGTCGAGAGGGAAAGTGCTGATAAATTCTCTGACGAGCCAAAAAATTTTTTAATTTTTGGGCGGTATAAAAATCCAAGTCTAATAACGATGAACCATGGTATGCAGATTTCATTAATTATATTGTTGGAAAGGTTATTCCCCCAAATTGGACCTTTGAAAAAAGAAAGAGGTTTTTCTCGCAAGTCAAGACATACTTCTGGGAAGAATCTTATGCATTTAAACTATGCGCGGATAATATAATGAGAAGATGTGTGGCTGGAAGTAAAACCCTCGAAATTCTGGCACATTGTCATTCGGGACCTACCGGTGGGCATCATAGTGCTAATGTTACAGCAAAGCAGGTTTACGAGTCCGGATTTTATTGGCCTAGTGTCTTTAAGGATGCTAATGAGTACGTAAGACGATGTGATGCATGTCAAAGATCGGGGAACATATCTTCAAGGAACGAAATGCCTCAAAATAACATTCAAGTATGCGAAGTCTTTGATGTTTAGGGATTAGATTTTATAGGACTGTTTCCTAAATCCAGAGGTAATAAATACATATTGGTGGCTGTCGATTACCTACAAATGATGCACGCATTGTGGTTAAGTTTTTAAGACAGTTATTTGCTAGGTTTGGAGTTCCTAAAGCTTTGATTAGTGAAGAGGGACACTTTTTTGTAATTCTTAGATTGAAAAAGCTTTACAAAGATATGGTGTGACTCACAAATTATCCACGGCATATCACCCTCAATCTAATGGACAAACTGAAGTTACTAAAGTGTATCACCCCCCCCCTAGAGAGATCAGTGGGGTACAATCCTAAAGGTTGGTCGGAAAAAATTAACGTTCCATTATAGGCATTTAGGACGGCCTACAAAACACCGACAGGGTGTACACCTTTTAGATTAATTTATGGGAAAGCATGCCATTTACCCGTAGAAATCGAGCATAAGGCACATTGGGCATTAAAACAATGTAATATAGATTTAACGCTTGCTAGCGAAAGTCGCCTTATGCAGCTTAATGAGTTAGCCGAATTGAGAGATGGTGCTTATGAGAATACTAGAATTTACAAAGAATGGACCAAGAAATGGCATGATTCTAGACTTCATGGTGATAAAGATTTTAAGGTAGGCGATCAAGTGCTACTTTATAATTCTCGTCTGAAGATGTACCCTGGAAAACTTAAGTCAAAATGGAGCAATCCAAACATTGTTAAAATGGTGTATCCGCATGGGGCTATAGAAATCACGGACAAGGATGGGTTTAGCTTCAAGGTCAATGGACAACGGTTGAAGAAATATTACGGATGTAACATTGACAAAGAGGATGATGAAGTTATAGAATTCGAGAATGGTGTGACGTGAGGCTGAAGGGAGTCTAACTTAAAGACTCTCACGAAAACAAAAGTGCTTGCAGGGAGACAACCCGGAATGTAATTTTCAATTTTGTATCGAGTTTGTCCTCCCAGGTTACCAATACGGCGTATCCCCTTCCATAGGATACGGCGTATTGATCTAACCTGGATGATATCCCTTTTTATTTTTCTGCATTATTGTCAAATTTGTAAATACGACCTATCCATAACCATGATACGGTGTATTTGACTACTAACCGTACAATTATCGGAGATAGAATTGCACTTGTCCTCTAATCTTTTATGCAGGACCTTGCTGAAACAAAATCAACTAATTGGTGGAGGTATACTCTAAAAATGACGTATGTTGAATTATACGGGCATTCTGAAGCCCTCATCAACACACTTTTTGCTTAACAACTCAACTTGGAGAATCATTTCGAGTAACATATCAGGGGAGGTCCTCGTTCTAATTCTATTTCTCACATTATTTAATAGTTTTATCTATACAACGAGGACGTTGTATAATTTAAGTGGAGGGATGGAGAATTAGAACGTACTTGACCTTCTTTTTACAAAATAACATGTTGTGTGCTTAAAAATAGGCCAAATTTCAAATTTTTAGCATAACTTTTATAAAAATCACTAGTTACATGACCTCGCGCATACTAACTTAATGCAAATGTTTTTATTCTTCTGAGGAATTAAGCCTATTCCTTTTTTAAATGCTTACCAAAAATTCCATAAAAATTATGAGTGTGTCGGTGATGTAGTAGACTTTAGAACTTGGCTTGGTATATCACTCGAGACCACAATGATGAGTACTATGGATTTAGTTAGAGTAACATGTTTAACTGGTAAATTTCTAGGAATACACCAAAAAGCCTACATGTTGTAAAATTAACTAACTACACTGATTAGTTAACCCTCGTGTAACCCTTTGTTTACTCTCACTTTAAGAGTAATATCCCCTAGAAAAACCTGTCAAGCCATTCCTGTCTTTTTCTACACCAATTATATGTTTCATTACACCTTTACACCTTAGCCTACCGTGTAGATTAAGCCTATTTTAATCAAAGTTGCTAGTTGCTTTCGTGTAAAGTTTTGTATTTCCCGCGTCAAAGTGAAATTTTTCTATCTTTGTTATGGTCGGGAAATTGCACAATGCAATGGGGAAGTATGTAGCTCGAGTATTTTGCTACTTTCACGATTATGTATTATGTCCGAAGTGAAGTGTTGAAAGGAAAAATTATCTGAAAAAATTATGATGGTGAAGACGGTGAAATTACACCAAGATTTATAATGTATTGTTGAAAAAAAAATTAAAAAAAATGGAAAAATATAAAAAGTAGCAAAAAAGAGAAGGATGGAAAATAGTCGGTTCAATGAAACTTATACCGATGGAACTACTTGGAAAGATCGATTATTCATTGATACGTTATATATATCAATGATGTAAAGTCTTACAAAAAGTGGCTGATATCACCACTTGTCTTGTAAAGTATGTAAAGTATGGGATGTATAGGAAGTTGACCGTTATGGGAACGCCAACTTAGGTTGTCTTTTTCATCCTATGATCAAGACGTTTTGTGAAATTTTATTTAACAACCATTTACTTCCCTTTCCTAATGACTAACCTTGGGTTTTACTCGAACGAGGATGTGTACGAGCCATGCATGTCTATTCTGTCGTTACGGCCATGTATGCGTGACTCAGCTGCCTTGTTGGTTTACGACTTTCGGTGAAAGTTAGAAGCTCCCTATCCTATATCGTTTCTTCATCCTAACCGCTGGTTAAATACGAATGAGATGTGATCGAATCATACATGTCTATTCCGTCGTTACGGCCATGTATGTGTGGTTCAGCTGCCTTGTTGGTATGGTACTTTTGGTGAAAGATTGCTTGAATGATCAACCTTAAGCCTTTTTACCCAATTTTCTTTTTGACTTGTTACTCCTAGGCTCTAGTAGTGGAGATGTGTATCCTTACCAAGCATATGATAGAAAACTATCAGATCCCGAGACAAAATCAGCATAACCAATTAAACGTTGCACCCTAGATTAGTTGAGTGATCTGAGTGTTTTCATTTCCATATTTTGTGAGTGCTTGGTTTTGTACAGGTGATTAGAACAAAAAGATGCTTAAACAAAAAAATCCTTAACTTCGGTTGGGATACATTTTTAAAACTTTCTAAGTTACTTGAGGCAAGTAGGATTAAGGTGGGAATATTTGATGACATCAAATAACGTCTATTTATTAGCATCATTTGTCCCATGTATAATGCTCGTTTTATATTGTTTTATATAAGATTTGATACTTAATCACTTATTTGTATGAATATCAGTTATTATCGAGCATTCGGCAAACGTCAAGAACAAGGCGTGTTTTGAAAGCATAAATGATGAGTTGAAAAAGTTAACTGATTCCTGACTTGAATTTACGCCATATCTAAAAAACTTTAAAGAGCTCTAAGACCATTGCGTGAGGTGTTTTGAAGAAATTCGCCATATCCACATCAGTTGATTACGTCCGTATATGGATACTTTGGTAAACTATCAGAAAGCAGTTTAAGCCAATACCTCCATATCAAAAACCTCAATACTCACATATTGGTCAATATGTCGTATCCGAAGAACCAATACTCTATTTTGGTCAATATGCCGTATCCAGAAAAGGGATATGGCGTATCCAAAATAGATATGGCGTATCGGAACCAGCTCAAGAAAATTATGAAATATTTTATTCGTGGAGCCCACGCCATGCAACCCTGATACGCCGTATTGAGTTCCAATACGCCGTATCGACCAATTTTCAGAGTCTATAAATACCAAACCTTAAATACGATTTAAGGTATGCTTTTAGCCACCAAGTCTGATTTCCAGAAGATCTATGAAGCCAAGAAGGTCCTGAAAAGTGGTCCGATCAATGGGAAAACTCTTGTAATCTCTACACTTCACTATACGCGTTCGGTTAGCATTATGTTTAATCGTTCATCTATGATTTCGTGTATTGTTACAATGATTATCGGCTAATACCTTTAGGTATTAGCCATGTTTATGATAATATAATTGTTTTGATTTGTATTTATATCGATTGTTCCTATTCGTTGTATGTTGAAATTATGTCATTTCATTTATCATACATACCGTTTATGGTACTTTAATTATGTGTTTTACTATTAATTCAACTGAGGCTATAGTCCTACATATTTAATGCGCTTCAGCTTCGGTGTTGTTTGGGTGTAGGCTAAGAGTCTGGGATAGAAACATATAACGCTTATTCATATAACTAGAATAATAGGATCGTCAATAGAAAGTCATGTTTCGATCTATGGTTAAGTGGATAGGTAGACTAAGCCGGTGACTTAGGATTACACATAACGTCCTATTTCCATAGGTAGTTAAGTGGGCGTGAACTACTAGTATATGAATTTCTATTAAGCAGTATGTTGGTAAGGCTCCATGAACTAGATTTCAATATACCACCAATTTAGCTTTCCTAGATGATTCTATCAACGGTGGAGCTTTATGCGGGTTTAGGTTAATTGTGACAGGATTAACTAGCGACAAACCTCGAGTCTAGGGAGAAGATCCACCTAACTTTGGAATGATATACCACCAACGAATTAATACAATCATTGCAGAATAGACAACCAAGGCATATTATTAGATTAAACTAGCTAATACGTTTTCTTTACGTTTGACCGCTTCTTAATCTTTTTTAATCACTTGTGTGCATTATTTATCATCTCCTTAGGATAATTAGAACTAAACTCGTGCCAGTCTTTTAGGCTGAAAACCCCCCTTGCGTTAATTTAGGTTTAATTAGAATAATTAGGTTAGATTAGTACTAAACCTAGATAATAAATAAAATACCAGTAGAATTAAGAGTTAACTTCCACTCTTAGTGATCGACACCCTACTTACCACGAAACTACCACCGACCGGGTACACTGCCCGTTAAAGTGTTGTTTTTGGTTAAGTCGATAAAATATAAATTTAAAACTTGATATCATAAAATTAACACCACACAACGACACATCATTGATGCATAGAGGTAAGGTGATATCTTATGCATCTAGACAGTTAAAAACTCATGAGAAGAATTACACCACCCATGATTTGGAACTGGGTGCAGTTGTGTTTGTACTTAAGATCTGGAGACATTATTTATATGGGACAAAGAGTGTCATATATACGGATCATAAGAGTCTCCAGCATATCTTTAGCCAAAAGGAATTGAACATGCGACAACGTCGCTGGATAGAACTTTTTAGTGATTATGACTGCGAAATTCGCTACCATCCCGGTAAGGCGAATTTAGTAGCTGATGCACTGAGTAGGAAGGAGAGAGTGAAACCTAAGAGAGTTAGAGCTATGAATATGACCCTTCAGTCGAGTATCAAGGATAAGATACTAGCGGCTCAGAAGGAGGCATGTGATGAGTCTGCGGGATTTCAAAAAAGGTTTAGATGAGATGATTGAACTTAGGAGTGATGGAGCGTTGTATTACCTGGATCGAATATGGATTCCTTTGAAGGGCGATGTGAGAACCCTGATAATGGAAGAGGCCCATGATAAGATGTATTATGACCTTAGAGATAGGTATTGGTGTCCGGGTATGAAGAAGGACATAACTGTGTATGTGAGTAAGTGTTTGACTTGTTTGAAGGTTAATGCTGAGCATCAAAGGCCGTCTGGCTTGCTGCAGCAACCTGAGATTCCCGAATGGAAATAGGAAGGGATAGCAATAGATTTTGTGACTAAGTTACCAAGAACTAGTAGTGGGCATGACACAATCTGGGTCATTGTGGACTGATTAACTAAGTTTGCTCATTTTCTACCTATGCGTGAGGATTATAAGATGGATAAGCTAGTTAGACTCTATCTGAATGAGATTGTTGCTAGGCACGATGTGTCGATCTTGATCATATTGGATCATGATAGTCGATTTACGTCAAGGTTTTGGCAGTCAATGCAAGAGGCATTAGGAATCCGTTTAGACATGAGTACGGCTTATCACCCTCAGACCGACGGTCAGAGTTAGCGTACAATTCAGACTTTGGAAGACATGCTTAGGGCGTGCGTCCTAGACTTCGAGGGAAGTTGGGATGTTCATCTTCCATTAGTGGAGTTTCTGTATAACAACAGTTACCACTCTAGTGTGAGGTGTGCACCGTTTGAGGCTTTCTATGGTAGAAAGTGTCGTTCCCCGATTATGTAGGCAGAGGTTGGAGAAGGTCAGTTGATAGGGCCTGAGTTAGTGCAAGAGACCACTGAGAAGATCTCACAGATTAAGGATAGACTTAAGGCTGGGCGTGATCGTCAAAAGAGTTATGCTGACAAAAGGAGAAAACCCTTAGAATTCAGTGTAGGTAAGTATGTCTTGCTCAAAGTGTCGCCTTGGAAAGGTGTGATACGCTTTGATAAGAAAGGAAAGTTAGCACCTAGATTTTTTGGACCTTTTGAGATCGTTGAGAAGGTAGGTCTTGTAGCCTATAGACTTAGACTACCTGAGAAGTTGAATGGTGTTCATGACACGTTCCATGTGTCAAACCTTAAGAAGTGTTTGGTAGATCCAACACTGCAAGTGCCCTTGGATGAGATCTAAGTTGATGCTAAGTTGAATTTTATGGAAGAACCTGTGGAAATTTTAGAGAGGGGATTCAAGAAGCTTAAGCGGAGTAGAATTGCCGTCGTCAAGGTTCGGTGGAATTTGAAACGTGGACCTGAATTCACGTGGGAACGTGAAGACCAGATAAAACTTAAGTACCCGCCTTTGTTTAGTGCTTGTAGTAGTTGAATTTCGGGGTTGAAATTCTTTTAAGAGGGGTAGAATGTAACCCTTGCCCTTTTTGTGATTTTTGAATGTTCTAATATAGTCCTTTGACGATTTGACTTTTGTCATTTTATGTTAGAACAAGTACCGTGTAGACAGTGGTGGATTTATGTGATTGAGGTGTTTTATGGTTAAATGATGTGTAATAATCCTTTTAGAGGGTATTATTATGTTGATTATGTTCCGAGTGGTTTGACCCGTGAATAGCGTGAAATGCCGAAAACGAGTCCTGACACGTCTGATAATGTTCAAAATGATTTTTTGGAAGTTTAATGTGGAAATGAGTCGTGTAAATACTCTAAGTTATGGGAAAAGTATTTTTAAAGTGAATAAAAATGCTAAGTAACTTCGGGAAATATTTTACGATCAAGGTTTTTGAGTTTTAAGTGAACCCGACACAAAAACGACATCCCGAGACCCTCCTAGGATGCCATATCCGGTTCCAGTCTCATAGGGGACAAGGATGGCATTTTTTTAGCAAGGTGGTCCATTTCTTGTACCATTTTGTGCTTATAACTTAAGCAAAAGCACACACATATTCATTTTACCTTCACACACCAAAAACATTTCTTTCTTTCTCACTTGGTTTGTTCGTACGACCCAAAACACACACACACACACTCTTATAATTTTTCAAAAATTAGATCAAAAACATGAAGATTTGCGGAGTCGTGGGTTGATTCTAGTATCTGGGTTATTGTTTAAACTACGTTTGGGTAGTCGGTTCGCGTTCGTTCTCGCTTGTCAAAACCCTCTTTGTAAGTTTTATAGATTTTTATTTAACTTGTACTTTTGAGTGTTAAATGATGCATAGAAGCTAGTTGTACGATGCGTTTGTTAAAAATTAAACACGAAAAGTTTACTAAAGGAATAAAAGGGTGCGTTTGGTTTGAATAAAAAATAAAAAGGGAATAAGGATTTCGTAGTTTTATTGTTGTGGTCATGATGGTTGAAAAACATTTTCTTGCTATGTAGCTTATTTTGTTTATAGCTTATTGGCTTATTTATAAGCATTTCATGGCTTATTTTGGGCTTATTAGCTCTTAAAATTTTTAGGGAAATACAAGGACGTATGTCGTATATTTATGGACTATTTTGATAGTTTATGGTGATAACCGAATATACTACGTAGCTTATTAGCTTATTTTTAAGTCTAATGGGTTAGTTTTGGAGCTTATGGGCTCACGGCCCAATGAGTCTCTTTAAGCTGTGGCTTATTAAGAGCTTATTGTGTTCCAGGTTATCTTGTTAGCTATTGTTTTGGGCTTACATTTACTAACGGGCTTGAGTTTTAGGCTTAAGTCGTATTATATATCTACGGATACCTTAACAGGCCACTATTAGGGTACCTTAAGGCCCAATAAGCGTAACTAGCTGTTTTAAGAGTTTTGATAGAGTTTTAGAAAGTGGAGTATACTTATGAAATGATGTTGAAAGATTGGTTTAAGAAATATGTTTTGGTAAACGTTGTGAGAAGCGATTTTGGTATTTTTCAGAAAACGGTGAATTTGTTAAAAATTGTTTGAAATGAAGGTTTAAAAACCTTGAAAAATGTTTTATAAAAAGTCAATACTTAGAATTTTTACTCAAAATGCGATTTTGATAAAATAATAAAATATTATTATTTTAATAAGTCGACTAAAAGACAAAAATGTACTTTTTGAAACTTTTCTAGATTGTTAGTATAATTAAACATTTCGTTTCTTATAATTTAAACGAGGAATTTATGGTAACTAAGAGTGCCAAATGGAAGTATCGAGATATATATGTATAAGTAATTATTATCTTATATTACTTATCTATTATATTAGCGTGGTGCACCTATATATATTATACTACGGTATAAGTTGGAAGTATGATATTTTTGGAGTTAAGTTGTCAACCATCACACCACTGAAAACTTTAAGGATAACCGTACAACGCATCAGACCTCTATGCATCAAACCTGAAAAACTATTTTGGAAATGAATGATTAAAAGGAACATTAGTTGGACTAGGTCGTGTTCGGACGTCGTTGCATTTGCTTGTGTGATATTGAGTTGGTTGGTTGAGACCTTTGCTTGAGGTGAGTTCTCGTAGCCCTACTTTTTAAATCTTTTCCGTTGGGGGAAAATGATACTCAAATGTGTTTTGAACTGTTTTTCTGAACTGTGCGAAATGTGGTTTTGTTTTGGGATAATTTATGTGCTTATGACTGCTATGTGAATATTATGTTGTAAGATTTTTCTTGTATGCATCGAGGTGCATGGCAAGGTGTGTGATTAGCATGGATTTGCTATGTTTGTGAAAGTTTACCCTATTGTAAATGCTCCAGTACTGGTTGGATTTTAGGTGCGTATAACCTCGGGGTTGCGACCTCAAGAGTGTTGGTACACGCTGGTGATAAGACTAGCGGGGATGCTAGGTCTTGGTACATGATTAGCGAGGATGCTAAGTCATGAGTTGTGATTGTTTTGCATATATTCACTGTCATATTGCACAATTGTCCACTGTTTGAAATATTGGCACAACGACTGGGTTTTCCTTCAAACCTACGAGCTAACCAACATTATTGTTGACGTTTTTGAGTATCATTTTCAGGTAAAGAGAATGATCGTTAAGGTTGAGATGTGTGATAGTTGGCTTTAAGTATATCTAGTATGGATTATGTTTGAGAGGTCTTGCTTTTTGGTGTATGTTATGGATTTGTTTCCTTAAGGATTGATGTTTAAGATTGTATGGACCCTTGCGTAGGCATTTTGATTTGTAAGTGACTATGTGATGTGTTCTTGTTTGGATTTCACTTAAGTCTATGCTTGAGGTGGATGATCTTCATGACACTTTTTCATTTATGCATTTTAGAATTTCTCTATTTTGTATCTTGTGTTACGATTGATCATTCTTGTCGCATACCCATGTTTCCGCCTTTGTCGGGGCATGACAAATAGACTCATTTATTGCCATGCACACATACAGCGATATTAAAGAGTATTTAACATAGTAGGCACACTGAATATCTTGAAGAACTCATGAGATATTCTCCAAATGATCTCTAAATTCAGTAGGCTCGAATATCTTATTGTTGCAAGTTTAGATAAATAGAAAGAACCCACTAATGGATACAAACATTTTATGCTAACAATAATGTCACAAAAGTCAAATAAGTTAACGCAAATACAAACTATGTCGCACAACATCAAGAACCTTTTCATAAGTGGAGCTAACCTATTCAGTCCACACTCGGTCTTTGTGGTATATGCAAAAAGACATTATGAGAAGAATTCTGCACTCGAGTTTTGGCGACACCAACTTAGTTTTCATTAATAACTTCTTGAAGGAGAGATGTTTCTTTAGAAAAGCTATTGTTGATTTCTAAAGTTGTTGGTTCTTGTGAATAAAAAAACCAACCTCTTGTCTCAAAATGGCCTCCGAATACTTGAATCAAATCTTTAAAACTTGTTGTTCGCTTATTTTACTCCAATAATACCCTTCTGCAAATCAAATCTATATGAATTTTATAATTTGTTCTTTTTATGAATTTTTCTAATTAAAAATTTGTTATGATTCAGAAAGATTTGTTTGTGTGGCCTCGGGTTGTTCAGACGGTTAACGCGGTATGTCCACAGACTCCTCAAAGAGTGGTTACTTGTTCTTCTCCTAAGAAAAGAGTTGTTAAGCCATCTTCTTACCTGACATCTCCTTATATGAATAAGAAGACAAAAGTTATTCCTCTCCTTAAGAGGCTTGTGTTTGTGTTGGGTAATAGCTTGTTCGCAATGCAAGGCGATAAGTTGTAAGTTTACTTCCATTTATTTTTCATCTTTTATGTAAACTGAAAGTTGTAAAATCACATGTGATTTTCCAATAATCACATGTGATTTTCCAATAATCGTATGTGATTCTTCTAATTCACTTTTTTCTAATTTAGTGAAATTGTTTTTCAAACTCGTTCTGGTCATGAGTTATCATCTGTACGTTTGAACATGGAGACGTTGGCACCAAACTTGTGGATAGATGCCAATGTTGTTGACTGTTGGGTAGCAATCTTAAACCATGAAGAATTAGTTAAAGGTTGTCCGTTATTAAGAAGGTATTTTTTCCAACCGGATGTATTGTACGTTTTTATTCAACTTTTTCAAATTTTGATTGATAATTGTTTTTATTTTTTATTTTTTTTTTCTAAGACTGTTTTTGTTGTTTAACACAGACACAAGCTATGATCGAAGGAAGTATTAATGAGAAAGATCAATGGAAAGTGTTTTCAACTGAGATTTCGGCTCAGTTTAGACATGAAGTTTCTTCTATTTCTCTTTTCGAAGTTGATTTGGTAAATTATCATTCCGTTACAAATATAATTTTGCATAAGTTAATGGTAACGACCACAACTTTTTTACCCTAAATTTTTTGATTTCTCATCTTTGTTTTGATCCAAATAACGCTTGTGTCATTCATCTAAATCCCTGATTTACTTGATTAACCTATGTTTTATTAGGATCTTAGACCTGAACACATGTATTAATCGTCTTTTTAGGGTTTATTTTACGATCGTCCTATTAGGGTTTTATTATTGTGCTAAATTGTTTATTAATCTATGGGAATCATGTTTTTGGAAGTCGGCTGATTCGTGTGGGTATTAAGGTTGTGCCCTAGCTATTTTAGTTAGGGTGCTATTTCGTTGTTAAGATAGACGTTGATCTTAAGTTCTTGCTGCATAGTTGTTTTCTAATTGTTTTGTTGCGTATTGTTTGAATTGTGTTCATGGATAGTTATGGTAATTTGAGAGAGGGTGCTGCTACTAGGGTTAACCTAGAGGAACCACATGATATAATGAAAAATTCTAAAGGTGCCATCGAAGGTTTGCAATGTGAAACATCAACTAGGGCTAGTTCTAACCCTAGTTATGGTTTTGGTGATTCTGCGATTGCTTGTGATGGTGCAGGTATGCAACAAAGCGAAGCTTCGAATTAATTCTAATCCTAGCATTACAAGTGTAAATGGTGATGTTATCACATAATTATTTGGCATTTCACTTTCTACTCCTAAAGATATCGATACTTTCACTAGTGATCTTGAATCAGGTAAATACCGAGTGTGGTCGGAATTGACAAGAGAAAAGCGCTAGGAGGTGATGAACACCATTAGGTCTATATGGAATAAAATTATGCCTGAAACTCCTATTGAGACGGATGTAAGTAAGGTTTCGCCTAGTGATCTTATTGTGCAAGATGTTGACATCAATACTAAGTCAACATCCTATGCTGGAGCTACGGGTGCAAGTGCTAAGGAACTACCAAAAGTTAATTCTAATTTTCGTCCCTTGGTGGCTGATCCCGTATTTGATGGAGTTAACATCTCTATTCCTCGTAAAGTCATCGAAAAGGTTAGTACACGTTTTGAACATACTCTATATGGTTACTTATTGGAAAGAGAATGGCGTTTCCGGTTGTTGAATATTATGCTAGAAACAACTGGGCGAAACATGGGCTGAAAAGGATCATGATGAATAACAAAGGCTTCTTTTTCTTTAAATTCGATTCACGGGTTAGTTGAGAAGCTGTTTTGGAGGGTGGTCCTTGGTTGATACGTAAGTCTCCGATCATTCTAAAGAATTGGTCGATGGATACTGATGTGTCGTTGTGTGGTGTATATTTTATTGATTCAAGTTTTAAATTTATATTTTGCCGACTAAACCAAAAACAACACTTTAAAGGGCTGTGTACCGATCGGTAGTTAGTTTCGTTTGGTAAGCTAGGGTGTCAAATCACTTGAAGAGAGGTTTAAAATCTATCAATTTAATTAATATCTTGGTATATTGAAGCATTTAATTCTACTCTATTCTAAACCCTATGTCATGAAGATTTGTTTGCAACAAATCATCCAAGTGGCAATCCCACTTCTTCTCTCACTTCTCATACCAACTTAACTTCACTGGAAATTGTCAATCAATCGAGTGGCAATCCCACTCCGATTTCAAAACCCGAGACCAAGTCTTCTTTTTCCCCCTCTTTCAATTCCATTTATCAGATATTAAATATTGTTTTCAGCTCTTGATCTTTTGTGCACAAGCTCAAATGGAGCTAGTCTCCATCTGTTTTAAGCTAGTTTTCAATTTGTAGCTTATTAGGTTGCTTATTCCTTGGCCTGCATTTTGCCATTTGTTATTTGAAAGAAAACCAAAAATATAACACCCTGTGTTTTCAAGTCATTAACGACGTCGATAAATGCATTATTTATTTTTAGCGTTGTACGCGTTTGCTTGTAATTTCATGAATTAAGTTTAAATCGCGTAAGCTAAAAATTAGCGTTCAATGTAAACGGGCATCAAACAATTAAATGTGTACATCAAGCAAGGGTTATATAATTATTTTGAGGATAATTATTAACTTTGTTCTTTTTATTTTTATCGGATACGTAAAGTGTATACGTTTCGCGATAAATTGCGTTTAGGCACTCCCGGAACCACAAAAACTTTTCTACGCTTCAACAAATACCCACTTTTATACCCAATACATAAAAAGTACATAAATATATCATGTATATCTTTGTTCCACCGAAAATCATGCATTATATACAAATATATACATGAAAAATAAGATAAGGCTTCAAGTTGGTCAATTTCAAGCCATGCTTCATTATGACAACACCATACCTAGCATGCTTTGACTACTAACCATAACCATGACCATCCTTTGAACCATACCTTGTCTCTTTGAATACTTGCATGACTTTTGACCCTTGAAAGTATTATATACATACAAGTAAACTAGCTAAGTCTTACATACAATAACACTTAGTAAAATTTTCACAATATTTCTCTCTTTTGCTCCATCCTTGGCCACGGCATTCTACCACCTCCCAACCAAATCCATACAAAATTTTCTACAATCCTTACACTTCTATATACACATATTCTAAGATGTACTAAGACATTTGCAAGCATTGGTTAACCATTTCCAAGTTATAATCAAGAAAAAGGAAGCTAGGGTTTAGTGAAGGAAAGTAAGGGTTTATTAAGTGCAAGTTTGGTTTTTGTGGCTAAACAAGGGTTTAGTACTTGTACATCATCATCATCATTCTTCTTAAGGTCCATTTAAACTCTTTATGTTGCTATAACTTTCATTATTATGCATATGATATTTCTATTTAGCTTATATCACCATTTAAGTTTTAATCATGAAAATAAAGTTTTCACTTAAAATGACCACATGGATTACTTTTATATATGTTGTGTTATTACTTACATTATGATTAAAAGGATGAGAAAATGTTGTATCATATTGTTTTGGTGTAAACATGATTATGAGTAAATTAGGGTTTATAATACTTCATAATATGTTTCAAGAGAAAGTAATACAAAAGATATGTTAATATTGATTATGGACTTTTAATCATGTTAATATAACACTAAAATAAGGTCATATGGAAATAAATACACTTGTACACACTTGGTTATGTGTAAAAATGATTATTTACAAAACTAGTAAATTAGAGATTTCTTAAGTAAAGTTATGATCTTAAGTATTATCATGAATTAATTAACCTTGGTAACTTGGACACATGAGGACTAATATGGACAATAGACATTTAATATATGTATGATTTATAATATATATGATATATGAGACTTGTGATAAAATACAAAAGTAGTAAAGTATAAAGAAAAGGTTACAAATGGAGTCAACAAGCTTAAGCAAAGTTGCTGTCCAAAATCCGAATTTTGACATGCTTATTTTATATTTTTATAAGATAATACATTTCACGACGATTCCGAAAAAGTAAGAAACTTGTTAAACGGATTAATAACGAAAAAGTTACGTTAAAAACAAGTTATACGTTAAAAACAAGTTATACGTTAATAAACGAAGTCGTAAATAAATTTTTATAAAAACATTTTTATAAAAATTTCAAACAGCAAGGGTTAGTATTTTTAATAAATAGTACACATTTTTAGGATTCCAAAATGATAAGAATCGTAATTTTTCAATTAATAACGAACGAGTTATGAATTTCGCGAGTTTACGACAATTAATACTTTTATAAAACTATTTTTATAAAAGTTACTATTCATGACAGAAAGTTATATTTTTGTAAACCTCATAAAAAGTAGAACTTCAAATACGATAAAGGTCCCTCGAAAGAATCGTTAAAAACGGAGCTATAACGAATAAAATACGACGTTTACGGGTTTTACGACAATTAAATCGATAAAAATATACCTAAGGTCTGATGTGAACAGTAATTTTTACTGTTCACCAGTAGGTCCGAAATTCAAAAATGTCGATTTATGATAACTCGTCTTGGTACGAAAAGATGGGCATAAGAAACGCGAGAATCGGGTTTAAAACGCGAAAGTTACGCCAGTTTTACTAAACGGTAATTATAAACGTTTTAACTTATTAAACACAATTTTACCAAAACCATTAGTTGGTGATTGAGCTATATAGAATATTATGTGGTTATCAAAGTACTATATTACTAGGGAGTTTCATAATGAGGCCTCTTCGGATGGCGTATCGACGAGTTGTTGGATTTACGATTTAAAGTGTCCTAACTCCTCGAACGTCATGTCATGACCTCTTAAATTATGATAGCCCGAACGATAGTACGATGTAACAACTACAGGATTACATTCAATTTAGTCAATTAAAGTACTCGGTAGCTTAGACGACCTATGATAATTTAGGTTGCATTCGATCTTTTACTAGACGCTTTATCTGCATATTTGGAATTATCCAGAACTCAAGGTGATTACATACGCCCTACGTTTACTGCTTTGTTTTTTACAAAGTTTTTGGGGTGAAAAACATGCAATGTTTTACAATTGGACACAAGTGGTTAATTTTATATTATGATTACATTTTTGCCTAAGTAGCGTTAACCAGATCTTGAGCCCATTATCATGAACTGGTAATTACGAGCGCAATGTTTAAGAATAGATCTATTGGGTTTGACAACCCCCGTTCGGGTGATTAGCTATCACTAGTGAAACGAACGTATACCATGTCGAATATAGGATGTTGCGGGTTAGAACATCACCACGGCAAACGGCCATTAATTTGGCATCCATACATGTCAAGACATCAGTGACATGACTTAGAGAGCAACGTAATTACATTTAATGATATATGCAATCTGTTGCTTTATCAGACACTTGGAAGATCTTGTTGTGCCCTACAATGTATGGTTGATCAAAACTATTGAATTCACCAACATTATTAGGGGGGGGGAGTGGTTGCCGATATAAAAGCCCAGATATTTCAGGGGCATCAATAAGCACGAGTGCGATGGAATACAATAGTGGGTTTTGATTGGATGCCATGCATTAAAGATTTTGTCACATTTCTTTTGTTGATCTTCATGGGTCTGAAAATCTATGGCTTTTGAATCAAGTGAACACGTTAAGCTCGGGCTAGTCATAATTATCTTTGTTAACTCCAATGTATCGTTTTTTGTCAAACGACTTATTGTCCGTTCAAATATAAACTTGTGTTATTGATCGAGAAGTAACACGCCCCGGACCCATATTCCGCTGCGACCCAATTTGGGGGTGTTACAAGAGTCACCACCCCTATGATAAAGTGAGAATTGCCATCACCAAACTTTTCCATAAGTTCATATAGTAGAGCTCTTAGGACCTATCCTAACATGTCCAAGGTAGCAAAGAGAGACAAGCGGATGTTTACAAACTTGGCCAGCGTTGCATAACTTATGGCAAGTTGTTGAAGAAGGGGATGTCAGAAAAAAAAAAATGGGAATATTAGTTTATAGAATAATTTAGATGTAAATTATCTTATTCCAAATTATTGACTTGTATACTTATATTTGCATGCTTGAATCTGAATCAATCACTTTGATATGCTATGCTTTATGAATATTTTGTCATGTTAATGTTATTAGTAGTCGATAATAATGTTTGCATGAAAATATGTTTTGTGTTTTGGGTGAAAATTGATGTTCTGGTTGATTTTTGTTAAAAGCTACGACCCAGATCCACCATATGATAGATCCGTATGTTGTTTTGGTGGATCCGTGGCTCACTCAGTCCAGGCTCCAATATGTTTTGTGTTTTAGGGTCTGAAGCAATCACTTTGAGATATGCTTATGATTTAAGGGATATTTTTTCATGTTATTGTTATTAGTATCAATAATAATGTTTGCATGAAAATAAGTTTTGGTGTGGTATGGGTGAAACTGTGATGTCTGGTAATTTTTGTTGAAACTGCGCATACGAATCCACCTATATTAGATTCATATGTTGTTTTGGTAGATCCGGCTCACTCAGTCCAAGCGCCAAAAATTCGAATTTTTCTTGATTTTTAACTTTTTTCTACTTAACTTATAACCATGCTATATGATACTATTGGGACTTAACCCTTAGGATATAACACGTTCTCCATATAATCCAAGAACCGATTATTAACAATTCCATATCATCACTTTCTCATTATATCATCATCCTCAAACCCATTTTCTTCATAGTTTCAACAAATTCCTCCATATACAACCGTACAAGTTCATCACTATGACTTAGTTCCTCAAAACAAATTCACCAAAGTAAAAAAAAACCGCAAGAATGATGTTAATATCCAATACTATGTCAATCTTACATCCATTAAGTGAGGAACAACAAATGAATAGAACTCTCTTCACCACCTCCTAGAAAGAAATCCCTTTCACCACCTCAAGCTCCATCAAAATCCATCTCTAGCAAAAGCACACACTACACCTCTTCATCATCACCAAGTGAGTCTCTGACACCAACTCTCGTTGCACCTCTACCTAAACTTCGTTTTGTCATTCTGATAAAACAAGAACCTTAAGAAATCCCTCCACTACAAATGGAGGGGAATGGGAAATGGGGGATGGGTGATGGGGATGGGGGTGGGTTGGTGGTGGGGATGGGGGGATGGGGGGGGATGAAATGCGGGGGGGGAAGTGTAGAAATGGGTGTGGTTGGGGGGTGGGGGGGGGGGGGGGGGGGGGGGAGATGTGGGGGACGGGGGGGGGGGGAGCGGGGATGGGGGATGGGGTGATGGTGGGGAATGGACGAATGGTGGATGATGGGTTCACCAAATGATCCATATGCTCAAACCATGGATAATTGGCCTCCAGGCCCCTCTAATCCATCTTCACCACCATGTGTCTCTCGACCACCTCCCGGCTTTCCAAATCCACCACCCAGATTTAAACCATTGCCATCAACCCAACCTTTGTTTGTTAACATTAACAACAACACACCTCTCCTCCATAACAATGCACCTCCACTTGAAAACATTTACCATCCACCACCAAATCTTGGAAATTAAGATTTTCCCAATCCTTCAAACATCTTGGATTTTGTTCATCCAAAGAACATGCCTCACCTCCACAACATGTTTTGTCAATGTTGTAGCATCACAAGGCATTAAATCCTAATGCTCCAAAACCGTGTCAACTATATGTTCTCATACATTCGACACCACCTCGGTCCTTTCACCACACCCACCTACTTTCCGCATTAGCCGCGTGAAAAAATCTCACTCACTCTCGGGAGTATATAGGAAAAATGATATATATCTCAGATTTCGGATTTTTAAATTGTTTTCTTTAATTTTCTAGTTAAGCTTATCATAAAATGGCTTTTACGCCAAATTTTATGTTTTATCCCTATAATGGATTCAACATTATTTTCTTTTGTTGTGTTGATGATGGATGTTTATTGCATAAAATGTATATGCGTGCATTTGTGACTGTCATACATATATTTGCTTGTCTACTAACTTTGTTTTGTAGCACGCATCCATAACTCGATTACTTGGTGCCCCAAGCAAGGGGGAGTATAAACCAAGTGGGAGCACTTGCAACTTTGTCGTTATTTTCTTTACTTTGCATTCGTAACCAATACGTAGGCATTCGCAAAAACGACGACATCAAGGACCAGCCTCTACAACACTTTTTGCTTCGACAAAAGGGGGAAAGAGATTATGTAAACTCATCTACTAAATACTTATTTAGTAACTTTTAAAAAGCATGAGTTGAATATATTGTCATAAGTTAAAAGGAGGAGATTGTTAATACAAATATTCGCGCAAAAATGATATTTATATTTAATGATCTTCATGTTTTGATAATAACAAATATAATGTCATACTACGTAAAAGTTTACGTAAACAAGTTATTTAGTCGAAAGTTTACTTAACGCTGACAAATCACTTAAGGTATGAATATGGCATTATTAAACATGGTTAATGATCAAAGAAAAATATTATCATTTGCATAAACCTTTTCTAATCAAATGATTTAAGTTAACACATGATTAATTATAAGCTAGTTATATTAATCATGTAAGACAAAATTAGATTAACCAGAAGTGGAAACAATCTTTCTAAATCTTTTTAAATCTTCCCAAATCTAGAAAATCTTTCCTTATTCATGATAAAAAATATTTTGTTCTAGAAGAATCTATTAAACTATATTTAATAGGTAAAAAACAATATTTTATATAGATTTGGGGTTAATCACAAAATGACAAATTCTGTCCCAGCTCCACCTACAGATCTACCAAATACACAGGATGGATCCAGGGTATGGGAGATCCGTGAGTCGCACAAATCATTTCTTTGGGACATATTTGAATTTCAAAAGGTTTCCTATAAATACCAACCTTAAGCTTTCATTTTATACAACTCTTGACAAATATTTTCACACACATATTTTATCTTTGTATATTCTTTGATCATTATACTTGTTACAAAATCCATTACAAGTGATCAACTCATTCCACTCTTTAGTGAAGAACACTCAAGAAGACGTCAAGCTTCAAGTGTTATTAGTTTAGTTGTGTCATCACATTTGTGATAATCATTCATCTTGTATATCTTGTGTTGTGTGTTGTGTGTATCATATGTGCATGATAGGTTAGTATTTAGGCCATAAAATACATAGTGTGTTAGATTGGTTCTATCTCGAAGTAGAACTCGGTATTTAGCTTAGTACCGAAAAAAGTGTAAGCGACGTGTACGGTTTTCTCCACCTAAAGGGAGCTTGTTGACATAGTGAAGATAACTCTCAAGTTGGGTACTTGGGGAGTAGAGAAGAGGCGAGAGAGAGCATTCATAGCTGAACACTATAATCATTGTGTCATCGGTTTGATCTTTCTTATCTTTACTTCTTTATATTTTTGTAGATTAGTTACTTACTTATTGCATCACTATCATGTACCTTGTGTATATCTCTTAATTTCACAAAGTTGACAATCCTAAGTTTTAATATACAAACGGTAGAAAAAATTCAACCCCCTTCTAGTTCCCACACTTTAGATCACTTATTATTTTCTAGATCACATTTTAATTATATTTCTCTCCTTATTTTAAATACTAAGTCACTTAGTCTTTGAAATACCAAGTGATTAAAATTTGTCTTGAAAATTCCATGGGGAGAAAACTGTTTCAGCATGAATTATGTGGAACATTTTCTTCTTGTTGCTCCCCCTCAATTTTACATATGTTTGATACCAAAAGAAATGATACCAAGTTGTAAAATGAATATAAAATTGAGGTTGAGGCAATGTTCAGCACATAATTTTGAAAGATTATAAATGACCTTGAAGAAATCTTGAAAATTAATACTCCGACATTAGGTCCATCTTTATAACAACATGCCTATTGTACTATCATTATTATTACTGACTATGTTATTAAGAGATTTTATAATTGAGTTGAATACATAAGAAATTGGGGGGGGGGGGGGGGGGGGGGGGCCGTGAGATGATGTATCCAAAAACATTGAAACTTTGGTTTTCGAAAAACTCTCCCTCAACAATTGACTCATTTATAAAGATGATACCGTTTGTTAGAAAATGATTGTCTTTAAAAACTTTGTGAGGGATGGAGTGTTGAACACACATTTTGAAAGATTTTTAATTGACATTGAGAATTCTTGAAAAATTGTGTTCAACTTTTGAAAAACCACATGTTAGAAGACTTCTCTTCTCACGATAAGGAAAAATGCACTTATGCGTACACTAACCTTTTCTTGAGCGCAAAACTTTAAATGTCTTGTAAGAAACCGCTCAAGACCGAGAAAATTGATTTTCTCGTTGTTAGGATAAGTTATCTTTATAGATAAACTTTTCTTTATTTGAAGTCCGGGTTATGTACCGATTTACACATAAGCCATGAATTAGAAATGACATGTTTGAAACTTTTGAATTCTTGCTCTAACTTTATTTACATACCCGTGTCAATGTTAATCGACATCTCTAGTTACGTAAATGTTATCGATTCCAAGAGACATGTCGAGAAGATTTTTTTTGGAATTTTGGAATTTTTTTTATTTTTTATTTACTTTTTGAAATTTTATATTTTTTTATTTGGTTTTATATGTTGTATATTTTTGTTTTTTCTTTTTCAAAAATATTTACAATTCGATGTTTGATGAATATATCAAGTAGATTCATTTGTCAGAACCTCCAAATATGCTGGAGTCAAACATCTCATACCAATTCGTCTGACAAGATACTGAAACCTATATTTGGGTAAGGCTTTAGTAAACATGTTAGCTAATTGGTATTCAGTTCTGACAAATTACAATTCAATTATACCATGTTCAACCTGTTCCTTGATAAAATGGCAGCGAGTATGGATGTGCTTGGTAAGAGAGTGCTGCATGGGGTTGTATAAGATTGCTATGGCTGACTGAGAGTCGCAGTACAATAGTATTTTGTTGTAGTCAAAGCCATAATCCTTAAGTTGTGTCCTCCTCCTTATTACTTAAGCACAACTTACAGATAACGCTACGTACTCTGCTTCTGCTGATGACATTGCAGTGTAGTCCTACTTCTTTGACATCCAACTGACTAACTTATCACCTAGGAATTGTATTCCTCCAGACGTGCTTTTGCGAGTATTAATGCATCCGGCATGATCAGCATCTGAAAATGAGGTTAGTTTAAACCCATAATCCTTTGTATATCTGAGTCCTATATTTATGGTACCATTTAAGTATCTAAAGATCCTTTTAACCTTTTGAGGTGCTTTTCTGTTGGTCTTGCTTGATAACGTGCACAATAACATACTGCTTGCACTAAGTTTGGTCTACTAGACGTTAGATACATGAGTGACCCGATCATACTTTGATATTTTTTTAGTCAACGGGTGTACCACTCAAGTCTGCACCCAGTTTAGGTTTAGTAGCCAATGGTGTACCAAGGCTTTCGCATCTTTCTATACCATGCTTTTTGAGTATTTCTAAAGCGTACTTAGCCTGGTTGATAAAGATACCTCGTGAGGATTGGTGGATCTGAAGTCCTAAAAAGAATTTCATTTCCTCCATTAAGGACATCTCAAATCTACTGTGCATTAGTTTTTAAAATCTTTTAGAAAATTTTAGGTTTTAAGACCCCAAAATAATGTCATCTACGTAAATTTACACAAGTAGAATGTCCTCCCCGTATCTTATTGTAAATAAAGTGGGGTCTAAAGTACCTTTAGTAAAACCTTTGCACATCAGGAAATTTAAGAGTTCATCATACCGCTCTTGGAGCTTGCTTCAATCCATATAGAGCTTTCCTTAGACGGTAGACTTTTTCTGGATGATCAGGATCAACGAACCCATTTGGTTGTTCAACATAAACCTCCTCCTTCAGTGGATCATTAAGAAAAGCCGTTTTCACATCCATCTGGTAGATTGGAAAAGATTGGTGTGCTGCGTAGGCGACGAAAATCCGAACAGCTTCTAAGCGAGCGACTGGTGCAAAAGATTCTCTGAAATCAATACCCTCTTCTTGTGCATAACCCTTAGCTACAAGTCGTGCTTTATTTCAAATTACAGTTTGATCTTCATCCTTTTTGTTCTTCCATAACCACTTTAGCTTGATTACAGTCTTGCTAAATGGTTTGTTGACGAGTTCCCAGACTTATAGTCTGTCGAATTGATGAAGCTCATCCTACATTACCTCGATCCATGCAGAATCAGCCATTGCCTCCTTAATGTTTTTTGGTTCAGCAATACTCACGGTGAGCGCGAACATACACATTTCAGGATCTGTAGCAAGTTGTCGTCTTGTTTGCACTGGCTTGGATGGATTTCCACGAACTTGTTCTAACGGGTGATCTTTGGTCCATCGGTGTCCTGATTGATGACGTTGGTAGAATGTATGCATGTTTGAATTATCAACATAGCCAGTAGATGACTCTGATTCTTCACGTAACAGTGTACTGAAGATGTTATACAATTCATTTTTGTCAATTTGTTTATCTTCTTCTTGATCATTGTTGTTTTCCTCGGCATTGACAATTGTATGTTTGGAGTGATCGGTTACTGTTGTTAGTTGGAATATTTGAAGTAGGTTGTAGCTTTGGTTGTTTAGAATATACCAAGAAGAGTGGAAGACATTGACAACTTTTAATTGCAAATTGTCCAGTTTGAAGTATTCTTCGAACAAAGGACTGAATAGAAATTCCAACTCTTGTATTGACAGAGCATTTGTGTTTGCTGGAGGAGAAACATTTGGAACCATCTTTGAACTTGAAGGTTCATTGTTGTGGTCATGAGTTCTGAGTTCTGAACGGTTATGATCAGAAGTCTATTGTAGTTGGGGCATGGGGCCAGAGTTGTCATAATCTGACGCCTTTGACAATTCCTTGATTTATCAAAGTTGATATGAATGGATTCAACTATCAATCTGGTTCTCTTGTTATAGACTCTATATCCTTTTGACTGAGTAGAATATCCCACCAAAATGCATTGATCCCTTTTTTCTTTCATCTTGTCAAGGTTTTCACCATCTTTGGTTATGTAACATGTGCAACCAAAGATGTGAAGGTGTTTGAGAGAAGGTTTTCTGCCATTGATGTTGTGATATGGTGTATGTTCGTGTCTGGGGATGATGAGAGATCTGTTCTTAGTGTAACATGCGGTTGCTATAGATTCATCCCAAAATAATAAAGGAAGCTTAGAAGCTGAAAGCATTGTTCGAGCAGCCTCAACGAGAGTACTGTTCTGTCTTTTGACAACGCCGTTCTGTTCAGGTGTTTGAGGAGTGGAAGTTTTGATGTGTCATGCCTTCTTCTTTAATATAAGCATGGAGTGTCTTGTTTAAGAACTCAGTGCCTCTATCAATACGAATAATAATCACTTGAGCTTGAAGACTTGCATTGAATCATCTTGAGAAAGTCTTTAAGTACTTTTGGTGTCTTGTTTGGTTCTTAAAAAGTGAGTTCAAGTGTATCGTGAGTAGCCATCTACAATTACCAGAATGTATTTCTTCCTGTTGATGCTTTCAATCCGCATTGGACCACATAAGTCCATATGAAGCAAATTTAACCGTCCTTTAAAACTTGGAACAGTCTTTGTCTTGAATGTACTTCTCTTTGCTTTACCCACTTCACATGAAGAACACAGTTGTTCCTTGACATATTTTAACTTTGGTAAACCAATGACAATATCTTTCTTTGAAAGCAAGTTAATGGTGTTGAAGTTTAAATGATAAAAGTCTCGATGCCATAACCATGCTTAAGTTGGTGAAGCTTTAGCCATGAAATAGATTGGAGTTCGTGATGATGTGTCTTGAAGAGATATTTTATAGAGATCAGATCCATGATTACCAGTAAGTAAATCGTTTCCCTAAAGATCTCTAACAAAACAAGTCAATTTCCGGAATGCAACCTTTAAATCTGCATCAAAAAAATAACCAACCGAAAAGAGATTGTGATTAAGGCATTCAACATAATAAACCCTCTTGATCGTGCTATTTCCTTGAACCAAATCCCCATAACCAAGAATTGGAGCAAATTGATCATTTCTAAAATGAACGGTACCTAGATATTTCTTAACAAAATTTACCCAGGACTTGAGGTTATC
This sequence comes from Tanacetum coccineum, assembly GCA_026074375.1. NCBI lineage: Eukaryota > Viridiplantae > Streptophyta > Magnoliopsida > Asterales > Asteraceae > Tanacetum > Tanacetum coccineum. Next base: position 48,597 of record BQNB010023653.1, read on the forward strand.
CATGTCAGTATGTCTCAGTGCAACCATATCAACAATGAATAGGATGAGTTGAACAATCTGCAAGAGAATTAGAGGACAATGGAACATTTGACAGATTAGATCCAAAAGAGTTTGTTATCTTCTAGATATTAGTTATCCTAGATACATTATCTATAGTGGGACTAATGCTTGTTGACACAATGTCTTTCTTAATTTTAGGTACCCATTTCTTTTTTGTCTTATGAATTTATTTATATCCTGTGGGACATTGTTTTTCTATCCACCATTTCCATGCCTTATTTATGTTCTCATACAACATCCCAAAGTAACTATTAGATTTCTGGATAGTGGAGTCTGATGCAACTGTTTTTTATAGGGTGTTGGCAATAGAGGTTGAGTTCGATTAACTTTTGGGTTTTCTAGTACTGATAGGCACTACTTTAGGCTTCTTAGTTCTAGCACTCACGTCATTGATAAATTTAGAAACACAAGCATCATGATTTGAATTAAACATACATTTTCCACAAGTATCACAAGTTCTAAACTTTAAACTGTCATTACATGCAGTTACATACTTTGTTTTCTTAGAAATACTAGAAATCCTATGGTGGTCTTCTACTTCTATCTTCTTAAACTTCACTTGACTATTGTTGTGCATGACCTTTTCTTTCATCTGAGTGCTCCTAAGCTATGGTCTGCTAACACTAGTTTTGTGAATTACTCCTTTAGAGGTAGATACGCAAGGATTACTATTCCTAAAAGTCTAAGGCAACTATGTTCTCAAAAAAAAAAAAAAGTAGTTTGTGTTGGTCCTAGTGTCAATTGATACATTCCTAGGTACATTACATTTGGTCTCTTACAGCTTGACTTGTTTTTTGAGGTAAAATCTGTGTAGTGACTGGTTTTTATAAACCCTCTGATATATTAGTTTTGGTAACTGACTTTGTCTTTGAAAAATTTTTCCTCTCAAGAGAGTCTAAAAAAGGAGATGGTTTGCCTAAAACTAATGGTTTTGGAATCTTGAGTGCATTTGGTTGTCGAACAGCAAATGGTTTATCAAACTTAGTATCCATAGTTTTTCCTTTCATTTTCTCAATGAGTTTCTTTAACTCACTTATAGCAATGTTCTTGTCTTGAAATTGAGCTTTTAAATCTAGTATTTCGAAACATTATTCACGTTCTTTTAGAAATACAGTTGATCCATATTGGTTGCAAACTTTGTCATTTTTAATTTGTTCTTGACAGTGTTGTAAAGCAAGTTCAATATAAATCAAGTGTTTTTCTAATTTGGAAAAACTCCGTTAAAGCTCATTATAAACTTCTTTACTAACATTTTCAGTTTGTTTAGAAAGCTTTTCTGCAAGACATTCACATTCTTTGACTTTATGAAGATATAGACATTGCAATTCAGTATGAGCAACTAAATCAGATAAAGAATGCAAATAAGAACATATAACATCCCTTGAAACACACTCTTGGAGAAGTAGATCATATATATATTGAAAAGTCAGCTTTGTCAGATTCATGTTCGTCAATCTCTTTTTCAAGTGATTGAACGTACTGTAAATCTGCAAACATATATTGTTTAAGTTTATTTACAAATATCAAACTATCATTTTGTGTCTTTAGTGCAAGAGGCAGCAGAAAAGTTTTCAAAAGCACGGTCATATCTTCAGTAGTTGGTGCATGAAATTTATCATACGTATTTTTTTCCTAAGCTAAATCAACAATTTATTTGAAATGATTTACGTTATTAGTCATTACATTATAAGCTTGTCTACTATTGATTATGGATTTTTGAGTAGGTAGAAAACCTATGTTTTTTACAATGTGTGGCTTATATTTAACAAAAGATTTCGCATATTTTCTTTCGAATTTCATTTGCATGTGCCAACTGATCAAGATATTCCCGAGACAAATAGGTTTGATAAGTTTCATAAAGACTATTTTTGATTTGCTTAGTCGTATGGTTTCACGAAAGTTCCTTATTCAATTTAATCTACATCTCTTGGTCAAGAGTCCAATATTCTCTTCCTATCAGGGGCAAATACGTTTGCAAGATCATTTTATCATATGGAATCTCATACAAACATGGTTTTTCAGATTGAGCTTTCTTGAGGTACATAGGATTTACAAAAGTTGGTCTTCCATTATCTGTTGAACTTTTAGGAGCTAACCTATGGATGGTTTGAATTGATTGATTTCGTTTATAAACAATTTCATTTAAAAATTTTAGTTGTTTTTCCACCGCTATCAATTTGTCAAGATATTTTTCTTCCTTAAGTTTTTAATCCTTTATTACCTTATTTTTCTCTTTGACAAGACCTTCATAACTTGATTTTTAATGACTCAATTTTGACTAACCTCATCATTTTTTCTCTTTACAACAAAAATATCATATGATTTGATGAGGTGTAATTTTATAAACTTTTTTCGGGTCATATACCCTTATAAATCATGCAAAAATGTCTTAAATATGTGCTTAATCGTTTCTTTTTGCATTTTTAGCATTTGGAAGACATTTGATGGAAATACACGTGATTTGGCTCAAATTGGAAAGAAAACAGACAAGGTAGCTAACGGGTATGAATATTGATGAAGATTCAAGACCAGGCTCTGAAGACGCCGTCTGAATATTCCCGACCGCGTCTAGACTCAAGTGGGACGCCGTCTGAATCATGGAGACAACGTCTGGATCAGCCTTCAAGTTTGAAGACCCAAAGAAACCCTAGCTTGACGACGGTATCTGGAAAATGGTGACGCCCGTCGGGGCCTGAATTCTATATATACAAACTCAATTCTACGTTTTTCATATACACTTTTGATAAAAGAAATCAGGGTTTAGTTCATGGGAGAACAAGGTGTACCAGATTTTAGGAGTATTTTAGGGTTTCCTAACCCTTCTATACTATCCCTAGTTGCTTGATTCATCATAGTGAAGTTCTTTTTATCTCTTATCTTTCAAAATGTTTATGTTTGATATATAATTGTGTGTCCTTTATCTTGAACATGCTTGGCTATATCTTTTAAGTGTTTGCTTATGATTGTATATGAATTGGTATGTAAATATTAACTTTGTTGTCTTTTGTTGATGTGTGTGCATGTTTAGTCCCTTATCGTGCGAATCTTGGAGGACATGATTGTGCGTTAGTAAAGGATTCCCCGGTAATAGTCTTCATACTAACCTTACCCTTTGGGATGATCTCCTTTAGGTATTAATAACCAATGCGTTTATCTAGGACAGGGGCCGTGTAAGTAGGCCTCATACTACCTTAACATGTGCGATTGCTCTTAGTTATTATTAAAGAATACAAGTAATCTAATGATCTACCAAGAACAAGAGTAAGAGATGTGGGTTGTGATGGATGGAATGGATGAATTGTATTATGTGTGTGAAATGGAAAAATGAAACAACCAACCCCTCTCCAAGGCTAGGAGAGGGCTTATATATGTCCTAATAAGGCCGCCCATAGGCTAATGATGGCTTCCCATGGGCCTTGGGCCGGACTAGATTACTAATCTAATCATTACATAAACTACGAGCTAAGACTATTACAACTTGGAAGTGACCGACACTTTTTGTGTTTCCAACAATCTCCCCCTAAGGGAGGTCACTCCAATTTACAAAACTTTAAACCTAGCATACTATGCTTCATCTTTAGTCTTTAGCTCGTACTCTTGACTTTCTCTTGTGAATATGTTGTAGTGATCATTGATTTCTGGATTGAGCTTGTTCCTTGAACTTGTATTTGACATTGTGATCTTGAGCATCTTGAGATCATCATCCAAGCACAATCTCTTCGCCATCTTGAAACTTTGCCATCTTGTGAACTTGTGATTTCTGAACCAACATGCTCATTGTAACATTTCTCTTTTTCATGTCATTGAACGACTCTATTAATGATCATCGTTTATTTTAGTCCGATGCGCGTTTACTTTTAATATTTACTAGACTAAAAATAATCAATGAATGTAAACGGTCACCAAATAAATTAAGGTTTACATCAACCAAGTAAGAAATAATTATTAAGAAGATAACTACGTACTTCGCGGTATCCACTAGACTTGGGACATTTTAGATGATGACTATGGTCACGTAAAAGGGTTACGTTTCGCGATAAAATACATTTGGACGGCACCCCGAAAATACCTAACTACCTAGACCTCAAACCAAAAAAAAAAAAAATATGTTTTTTTTTACAAAAACCCCCAACCTTTTGAAAACTAAACACGAAATATTCAAATCTTATATTTATAACACTTGGGTGTCAAATGTTGTAACACCCCCAAATAGGTCGGCAGCGGAATAAGGTCCGGGCTTTACTTTCAAGTCAATAGCACAAGATATAGTAAGAACGACATAAAAAGTCTTTAAAACTGATACATTGGATTTAATTGAAAGACTTAATACAAAAGCTAAGCTTACTTGTCCATTGTTGAATATTAACAAAAGTTGACAATACATTTCCCAACCTATTGATGCATCTGCTCTCCTAAATACTTAAGCGTGCAAATCCAAATGTAACCCAATGCATCCCTGCATCGCACTGCCTATTGATATCTCCTGAAAACATTGGCTTAAAAACGTCAACAAAATTGTTTGGTGAATTCATAGGTTGATAAAATCATAATATGCAGGTCCGCAAGACTTTTTTAGTGATAATCAACACATGCAGATCTCCACAAAAACTAGTTATTACATTTACACTAAGCTCATGACACTGAAAGCTCGACGATCTTTCTTGCATTAAACAATATATTGCAATTCTGCCCGAAAAGAGTTCAACCCAAAAATATTCCTAAATTCGACAGCTATAACGTTTTCGTTCTTCTCGGTGATAGCTAAGTCACCCGAACGGGAGCGTCATTCCCGAATAGATCAAATTAAATAACATCGCAGCTCACATAATTAATTCCAACTACAACTATGCAATTGACATTCATGAAAAAGGGGCTCAAACTTGGGTTATCGCTACTTAGCAACATGTAATCAATACTTGCGTCCAATTTAATAAAACAAAGCATGTTTCCCACCCCATAATAAAATCATTGAAATCGTAAAAAATGTGGGGCTATGAACTCACCTGAGTTCCGATAATCCGAATATCGCAGATAAGCGGTCACGTTAAAAGATCGAATGCAACTAAATTAATCATAGGCGAATAAGTACCAGAGTACTTGAATATAATCTTATAGTTGTTAGCATCGTACATCGTTCGGGCTATTCATAATTTAAGAGGTCATGACATGACGTTCGAGAGTTATGAACACTTAAATCGTAAATCAAACAACTCAGTCGAAACGCCATCCTAGAGCCTCATTATGAAAACACCCAAGTAATATAGTACTTTATAACCACATAATATGGGGGGTCTATATACCTCAAATCACCAACTAATGGTTTTGGTAAAAAATTGTTAATAAGTTAAACTTTTATATTTACCGTTTTATAAAACTATTATAACTTTTGTCGTTTTAAGCCCGATCCGGTTTCATATGCCCATCTTTTCGTATTAGGACAGATATCATCATTTGACCATTTTTGATAATTTTGACCCTCGGGTGAACAGTAACTTTTACTGTTCACATCAGACGATGACTTTTTATTAAATATCGTGAATCGTCGTCGTAAAACCCGTAAAGTCGTAATTATTCGTTATAGCTCTGTTTTTTAATGATTCTTCGAGGAATTCTCATTTTGAAAGTTCTATAATTTTATGAGGTTTACAAAAATATAACTTTCTGTCATGAATAGTAACTTTTATAAAAATAGTTTTATAAAAGTTTTAATTGTCGTAAACTCGCGAAATTCATAACCCATTCGTTATTAATTGAAAAATTTACGGATTCCTTATCAATTTTGGAATCCTAAAAATATATTATTTGTTATAAAATTATCAAACAGCTGTTTGAATATAAGTTTTATAAAAGTCATTTTATAAACTCCGTTTAATAACTATAACTCGTTTTAACGTAACTTTTTCGTTATAATCCCCGTTTAACAAATTTCTTACCTGTTTGGAATCGTCCGTGATTTGGTATTATCGTTATAAAAACATAAAATCCCCTGTTTGGAATTCGAAAACCTTCTGTCCCAAAATGATCTTTTATATAATTTATTTATATAATATGTTTTATATACTTTTCAACCTCACAATTTACCACAAGTCTTTTATAATTATATATATCATATGTTATACATATAATAATGTCCATAAGTTCATATGTTGTCCAAGATCTCAAGATCACAAGTGTTAACTATACTAATCATAACCTTCTAAATTAACTTTAATTACAAGTTTTTATATGAACTTTTTATGCTTAAAACCGAGATGTACAAGACTTATAATACCTTTATTTCATGATATTTACATATCATAATATAAGAAAAAGTGTAACAAATTATAATCACAAGAAAAATTATATTTTCATGTTCAAAAGTATTTCTAATGTGATTTCACTATATAGCATATCAAATACATAAATCAGACCACTCGACTAAAAACAAATCGTACAGGTTTAGAATAGACCTTATGAGTATGATGATGATGAATACAAAATGTTACACCCGTGTTTAGCCTTAAAACCCAAGCTTGCACTTAAGAAAACCCTTGTTTCCAAATAAAACCCTAATCTTGATTTCTTGCTTCAATACTTGTAAATAATTAATCAAGGCTTCAAAATACTTTGAGGTATCTTAGATATGATATGAGAGTGTATGTAAATAGGTTATAAAAATTTTGTATGGATTGTTTTGAGATGGCTTATGGCCGATGACCCTTAGGAGAGAAAAAGAGGAAGAAAAAGAATTGTTAAGTGTAAAGGGTTATGATATTGATGTATATATATAAGGGATGAACTAGTCAAGTAAGATAACAAGACCAAAGACCCATTGACTAGTCCAAGGGGACATGGTATGGTGTAGGGATGGCCTTAGTCATGGTCTAAGTCAAAGAGACAAAATGACTAGTATGGTGTGGATTAAATGGAAGTATGGTGTTCTTTTGACCACTTGGAAGAGTTTTATGATATTACTTGTACAAATGGCAAGAATTTCGGCAAAGATAGGTTATAGATGATATATTTTGTAACTTTTATATATTGGGTATAAAAGTGGGTATTTGTTGAAGCGTAGAAAAGTTTTGGTGGTTCCGGGAGCGCCTAAACGCAATTTATCGCGAAACGTATACACTTTACGTATCCGATAAAAATAAAATGAACAAAGTTAATAATTATCCTCAAAATAATTATATAACCCTTGCTTGATGTAAACATTTAATTGTTTGATGCCCGTTTACATTGAACGCTAATTTTTAGCTTACGCGATTTAGCTTAACATTTATGGATTTAAAGGCAAAACGCGTACAATACAAAAGAGTACATATGCGGATTTAACGATGTTGTTCCCCCAGTATTTTTTTTGACTTGAAAACACAGGGTGTTATAGACTTCCCCCGTTAAACGCTTTAGAAAACCAAATCCAAATCTTTTTCATTCAAACATCAAATATCAAACCAACTTTCGACTTTCCAATTCACTCCTTGTTGAGACTACGACCCGGGAATATCATATTATCCTATACTACTCTCGGTTTCATTGATTTTTTTTAGATTATCCTTATTATATATATATTTTATTATATATTATTATATATAATAAAGGTGTAATTTAAGTTGATCAATAAGCTAGATAGAATATCTTAAATTTGACAAACTTGAGTATTTTCTTTAGCTTATTAAATCGGGTGTTATCGTTTATTTGCGGCTCATCAATTCGTTTATAATTTTCTCTCTTTTTTTCAATACAATAGTGTAGCTTTAGTATAAAATGTTTAGAATTGCTTGTTTTATCGTTATGCGTAGCGAGTAGTTTACTTTTATGCTTGTTAAGTAAATTTGTGTTTAGTGAATTAAGGGTGGAATTTTATAAGCGACTAGTGATTAATAATTTGCAAAAATTATTTAGTTTAGTGTTTTATTTAGTCGAACGGGCAAAAGCCGTAAGATTAAGTAGCCATTAAATTAGTAATTAATTTCTTTTTCAATATTAAGCCAACGTTTTGAGAAATCGATTTATTAGACGGAAATTAGTTCATCATTAGGATCCAAAATTTCACACTTAATGATCTATTCACTTTTACTTGACAAGCATATTTTTCTTTATATATTTTTCATCTTATTAGCTTGCTTGTTAATTAGAATAATGTAGTTTATCGCTATCTTTAGTTTTAATCCAAAACCAAAAATTAAAAGATATTCAAGCATAAATCCCAAACCGATTCTCGATTTTCAAATTCATGCCTCGTCGGGAAGAACGACCCGGGTCCGGTTTTAAACCTTGTGGATAACGAAGTGAGAAACCGATACTTCCGGTAATACTATACTACTATTATTGATATTATCCTATTTGTTATATATATTTATATATTTATTTATATTTATATATGTAGTAAAACCCCCGCACCCTCCCCCCCCCCCACCCCCCCCCCCCCCCCACCCCCCCCCCCCCCCCCACACCCCCCCACCCCCCCCCCCCCCCCCCCCCCCCCCCCCCCCCCCCCCCCCCCCCACCCACCCCCTAAAACCCCCCCCCCACCCTCCACCCCCCACCCCCCCCCCCCCCACCCCCCCCCCCCCCCCCCCCACACCCCACCCCCCCCCCCCCCACCCCCCCCCCCACACCCCCCCCACCCAAGCCCCTCTTTATCTTGAGCGCTCCCTTTACTCCCCAACTCCCTCCCCTTTCTTATTATGTGCGGAACTAGTGCTTGATTACAGTCAGTTAAAATCTCCAATATCAGGTAGCCAACTTCTGCCATTGAGGCATGGGTTTCATCCGCACGTGGTTCCAACTTTTGTCTCTCTCATTCCTCTGCCATTATGGTCCAATTTAGGTTTTCAATCAACATTCCCCAACGTCTTCCACTCTTTATGTTCGCTGGTCTTCGCGCTTCGTCTGAGCATTTAAGATCTGTTTGCGGAGGTTCCAAAAACTTATAGTCATAAACCAATGCTCGAACTCTTAGCGGGACGTAGGGGGCGGGGGGGCGGGGGGGGGGGGGCCTGGTTCTCGTTCTTTCCTGCTTAAAGCATCAGCAAACGACATTTGCTTTCCACGGGTGATAACAGCAACATCATCGACTATCGTATATCACTCTAGCAAATCTAACACTCACTCACGGCGTTGCCTCATGTTCAACTCTTTTTGATCTAAGATGTGTTGCAAACTCTTGTGATCGGTGAACACCGTACACTTAGTTCCATATAAATAATGTCTCCAGATCTTGAGAGCGAACACTACTGCACCAAGTTCTAAATCATGAGTCGTATAGTTCTTCTCATGGATTTTTAACTGGCGTGATGCATAAGAAATCACTTTTTCTCTCTGCATCAATACAGCGCCCAAGCCCTTCTTCGAAGCGTCGCAGTATGCGATGAAATCTTCGCTTCCCTCAGGTAATGCAAGGATTGGTGCACTGCACAACTTTTGCTTCAACAGCTGAAAAGCTGCTTCTTGTTTATCGCCCCATTCAAACTTGACCTTCTTTTGAGTAAGCTTAGTCATTGGTTTGGCGATCTTTGAAAACCCTTTAATGAATCTTTGGTAATACCCAATCAAGACCTAAAAATTGACGAATCTCCGTTGGTGACTTAGGAGATGTCCAATCTTTAATGGCTTCAATCTTGGCTGGATCCACATGAATTCCTTTACTATCGATCATATGACCAAGGAACAGTACTTTGGAAATCCAAAATTCACATTTGGAAAAACTTGGCATACAACTCCTCCTTCTTAAGCAATTCTAAGATTTGCTTAAGGTGTTCTTCATGTTCTTGTTTGTTCTTCGAGTATATCAGAATATCGTCAATAAAGACAATCACGAATTTATCCAGATATGGTTTACACACCCGATTCATAAGGTCCATGAATACGGCAGGTGCGTTTGTCAAACCAAACGGCATAACTTGAAATTCGTAATGGCCATAACGAGTTCTGAAGGCAGTCTTCGGAATGTCTTCTTCTCGAACCCTTAATTGGTGATAACCTGACCTTAGGTCGATTTTCGAGTAGACACTCGACCCTTGAAGCTGATCAAATAAATCATCAATTCTTGGGAGCGGATAACGGTTCTTCACCGTTAGTTTATTCAATTCCCGGTAATCAATGCACATCCGGAATGATCCGTCCTTCTTCTTGACAAACAAGACCGGAGCTCCCCAAGGTGAGGAACTGGGTCTTATAAAGCCTTTATCGGACAGCTCTTTCAGTTGCTCAGATAACTCTTTCATCTCGGAAGGCGCCAATCGATAAGGTGCCCGTGCTACAGGTGCAGCACCAGGTACCAAATCAATTTGAAACTCCACTTGTCGAGTCGGAGGAAGACCCGGCAAGTCCTCAGGAAATACTTCGGGAAAGTCTTGAACAATTGATACGTCCTCAAGTCGCTTCATCTTCGACTTGTCTCCAACCTCTTTTGCAGTGACATGTGCCAAAAAGATAGGAAATCCTTTTTCCATGTACTTCTGCGTTTTAGTGCACGAAATGATGTTTAATCGTGTCACATCTCCCTGGGTACTTCCATCACCGTGTATGATTAAGGTTTTATTTCTCCAGGGGATGCGAACAATCTTCTTAGCACAGTCGATGACGGCACTGTATTTTGACAACCAGTCCATGCCAATTATGACGTCGAAACTACCCATCTCTACTGGCATTAGGTTGATGTTGAACGGATGGTTCCGAAGGTTTAACGTACAACCCATTAATATAGTATTTACTCCAATTATCCTACCGTCAGCTAGCTCAACGTTGTAACCATGATCTAGTGTATTGGGGACGATATCAAGCAGGGTACTAAATGCAGTAGATACGAAACTCCTATCGGCACCAGTATCAAATAAGATGTAAGCATAACGGTTGTTTAGAAGGAACGTACCCGCAACGACGTTGTCTGGGTTTGCCACCCGACTTTCCAACCGCATACACCTTCGCTGGAGCCCTGTCATTTCCAGCTTGATTACCACGATCATTGTTGTTCAGTCTTGGGCAGTTTCTTTTAAAGTGGCCTTGAGCTCCGCACTCAAAGCAACCATTGCCCTGCTGATTATTGTTGTTGTTGTTACGGTTGTTGTTGTTGTTGTTGTTGTTGTTGTTAGCAGGCCGTATCCTACAGTCCCTGGCCAGATGGCCAAACCTATTGCAGTTATTACACCTAGGTGGACAAGGACCTGCTTCATGATGACAATTACACTTGGAACATAGAGGCTTAGTCCCGGCATATGATTTCCTGTCAATTTTGCGTGAGTGGTAGGCCCTGGCCTGTTGTTCTGCCTCTTATTCTGTTGGTTGTATTGTTCTTGGAAAGACTTCATCATTTTTCTTTTCCTTTCTGATGACGTTCAGCATAGGCATGGGTCTTATCCTCCATCAACTCAGTTGTAAACTCAATAACTTCTTGCATGGTCTTTGATTTTGATGCCTTTACACTGCCAAGTATCATATCGGGCAATCCACCGATATACTTTTCAATCTTGTCTACCTCTTCTGGGAACATCCTGGAACACATCAAAGCTAGTTGACTCTAAAAACCACCAAATTTAACCTAGTGCGCCTGAGTAACATTTGTATGGAGGATTCACCCCTGGCAATCCCCCCCCCCCCCCCCCCCCCCCCCCCCCCCCCCCCCTCTTACGCCCGCTGAGTCTCAGTTGTTCGACGGTGTGTGGCCACGGTGTAGGGTGTTTGACCAATACCAGGATGTTCCCAAGAAGAGTCGTGGTATAGACAAAGATTGAAAAGTATATCGTAGTAAAGCCTCCCCTAAACATCACCCAATTCCTATACCCTTCCACCCCCCCCACCCCCCCCCCCCTCCCAAACCACCCACTAACATATCAACACCCAACACACAAAAAACCCACCCCCCACAACCCAAACACCCCCCCCGGGCAATCCACCGATATACTTTTCAATCTTGTCTACCTCTTCTGGGAACATCCTGGAACACATCAAAGCTAGTTGCTGAAATCGTCGACTATAGGCCACCACATCGGTGCCCTTGACCTTAAGATTCCACATCTCAGTCTCAATCTTCTTGATCTCACCCCTTGGGCAGTATTTATCAGTCATCATTTTCTTCAGTGCTGCCCATGTCATGGCATGAGCTGCTTCAGTAGTAGTGGTCTTAACATGGGCATTCCACCATGTAAGAGCATCATCTTGCAGAGTGCAAGTCGCGAATTTGACTTGGCTAGTTGCTGGGCAATTGCTAATGCTAAACACAGACTCTATTTTCTCAAACCATCGAGTGAGTCCGACAACTCCCTCAGTGCCTTTGAAGTCCAAAGGTTTGCATTTCAAGAATTCAGAGTAAGAGCATTCGCGAGCAGTTTGGGCTGGCCTTGGTCCTGAACCATTGCTATTGTAGCCATTCCTAACCCTGCTTGCTTCTGCTTCAGCCATTGCAGCAGCAACTCCTTGGTCAATTAAGGCCTGAAGTTGTGCCTCAGTAACAGTTGTGGTTGTTTCATTTGGAGTTGGTGTGACAGGTGGGGCTCGGGTTGATCTTGTGGTTCTTTTTGGTGCCATTTTCTTCAATCATAAGAAAATACAATACCCGTTAGATTTCAATACAATCATAACGTGACATAACATATGCATCATAAATAAAATAAGATCACATCACATAGTGAAACATATAACCAACACAAGATCGACATAACATAAAACCTCTATTCCATATATAATCTGGAAATATACATGATCTGTTGGGTACATAATGATTCCCTATCGCTAGGTTACAAAATGAAAATCAACATAGAGCCCTGCTAGCCAAGAGTTACCCGTAATACTTAGTAGGATATACAGGATAGCTAATCAAAACAAAAGATCTATACAGGTTAGTAGGATATACAGGATAGCTAATCAAAACAAAAGATCTATACAGGATAGCTAACCAAAACAAAAGATCTATACAGGATAGCTAACCAAAACA
>BQNB010023654.1:0-61568 GCA_026074375.1 Tanacetum coccineum
GTTTCTTTGTAAGTCATCTTTATTTTTCTTAAATAAGTTGTACTTTTGCATTACTATGATCATCCCGAACAAGGTGTACAAAGCGGATCGTTATGAAAATCATTACCTAGTTTTCTATAAAACCACAAGTCTCAAAGTTTAATATTTTGTTTATAAAGGGAAGAAAAATAAAAAGTAGTTGTACTTTTGCATTTAAAAGTTTATTGTGATTATGTTGATATATATATCGCTATTATTACGGATATATCGTTTATTTAAGATTTATCGTATATTGAGTTTGAATATTGTTGGCGAAAAGATTAAGTTAGATGTTGGATTTGTTATAAGCATAAATTAAATATCGAAGAGGTTTAGGTTTAAAGCGGACTTGTTGCAATATTTGAGGTGTTGTCGAAAATATGACGGATATACTTACGAGTCAATAAAAGATGCACTTTGTAAAATAGATAGTTTCACGAGTCGAGGTTGATAAAAATGGAAAGTCTATATTTTTAGAAAGGTCATGCCGAAATTTCGTAAACTTTATAAAAGCGTCAGAAATATACTTTTACTATTAAACTTATGATAAAATGTAGAAAAACGTAAGTTTCGAGTTGAGGTCAACATTTTTAGTTATCGAGTCAACGTTGATGTGTCGGGACACTAAAAGACGAAATACACTAAAAGACGAAATACACTAAAAGACGAAATGTACTACAAGATGAAATACACTAAAAGACGAAATGTACTAAAAGACAAAATACACTAAAAGACGATTTAGCTGTTAAGTTAAGCTGCAACTTCTTGGTCAAGCCGTTCCGTTCTCCGTTTGTGCTGTGCTTATTATTTGCATTTCTGCTAGTTGCTCTGCAACATCAAGGTGAGTTCATAGTCTCGCATTTCAATCCTTTCAATGTTTTATAAACCCGCGAGGGGAATACATGCTCGTTTACAAACTTGTATATTTTACTACAGTACAATTACCTTTCAATACTTTGTGAGTTCATAGCCCCACGTTTTACTTGTTTTATATTTACCTTATTACTTCTGGGGCGAGAGACATGCTTGTTTACAAACTTGATTACTTCACTGAATTTCAAACTCGTATACGTTGATTACAAACTTGTTACATGATTGATATCACACTCGTTTTTACTTATGGATATAAGTACTTTAAGCTTTTACAAAAACGTTGGTTGTTTTTACTGGACACAAGTACTATACGTGAGATTTTCCCTGTTTACGTGTTGCCTAAGTAGCTATTAGACCACTACTGCCCGAACTATCATGAACTGTCAATCTCTTGACTGGAGGACCGGTCAAGGGAGCGCGAATGAATAAATAGATCTATTGGGACTAATTATCCCTATCCGGGTGAGTAGCGCTCACTACCCACGGGGCGCCCGATAAACGGATATATGTCATGTCGTACTGGTTAGGTTGTCTTTGGTCGGACACCTGGAAGGGCACACAAATACTTATAGCAATGTACATGCTAACATACACAATTAGCTTCAGTGTCATGAGCTTAGCGCAACGTAAATACTTTTTATGTGAGGTTGTATTTGTTATAACTGTCGCATACGTGTTGAAATCTTGTGGTCCACTATGATAACGTTTGAAATTAAACCTATGAATTCACTCAACTTTATGTTGACCGTTTTAAGCATGTTTTTCTCAGGTGCTTAGCATGGATGTTGTTGATTGACTTATATGGAGTCTAGATGCCTGTACCAGTTTTACCAGAAACTTATCTATGTCTTGAAATGCCGTTGTTAAACATATTTAAGCTTCCGCATTTTAAACTTTAAGTCTTTTAAATTTGATCGATGTAAAACTTATTATTATTTTCAATTTATGCAACGGTGTTTATTTTCAAAACGTACCCTTAGAGGTCGTTCTTTATGCTTTGTACTTGAGATGATCAATCAAGTCACACCTCTGGACACGTGTTCCGTCCAGGCCCCGTCTGGGGGTGTGACACTTTCATCTTCTAGCCCACGAATCAAACTAATAAGGCATCTAATCAAAACACAACAAAAATATATAACCTATTGTAAAACTAAAAGGGAAATTCGACAAACAAGTGTAACTCACTTACATATTTTTGATTAAATAATCCATCACTCATTATTAAATTCTTTCAATATCTAACTTAATATATTAAAAAAATCATACATAGAATAAAGAATGAGGGTCGTTTCACAAAAAAATTGAACTGGATAGAGACTGGACCATTCTGTACTTTTTTTAACTCACTGATTGTTTTTTAATGAATATTAATACCATATGGGTTAACTAATCGTTTCATCTCAAATCTAAGTAAATAAATACATAACAAGAGATGCAATCCACATACACAAAATCGTTACCATTTGATTGCGGGTAATCGAAGATCGCACGTCGGTGGATTTTGTTGTTCTTTCTTGTTCAGTGGTTGAGATAAAAAAAACTTGGGCTGGAAAGGGTGACGCTAGGGTAATATATAAAGATATAAGGAGATAAGTTATTGAGTGGATTCGAAAATGATGGTTTTGGGACCAGAAATTGATGAGATTGACCTAAAGATGGTGGTTAAGGTTTGAGAGATACAAATAAGGATGAAGATTGAATTACAGGGAATGGGGGAGGAAACAAGTTTTGCAATTATCATATGGTCATTTTGTGGAAAGTTTAATTTCCCAATTTCGCCCACTTAAAATTTAATATTTTTATTCAAATAAAGTTGCATATATTTTCAAAATTCATATTGCGGTGTCTCATATTGTACAACTATGTATAATTGGAGGTACAAAGGTGGTTCTTGCAGTTCTGTACATTCATTTGGTTCTGAAAAACCTTCACACTATTATATATATATATATAATATATATCTATATTTATATATATATATATATATATTATATATATATAAATATGATATATATAAATATAATATATATATTTATATGATAGCTATTATACGTGGTTTTGGTTAAAATTATGTCGTTTTGATATAGTTGCTACAGTTTGCTACAGTAACCGGCCCATTGGGCTCCCACTATGGGCCGGCCCGTTTGACACTTTTTTTTTAACTAGGCAACTTTTAAAAAAAAATTGCTCGGCACAAAATAGGAAACAAAATTACAAAAGTATTTATTTATTCAGATCAAAAAAATATCCACGACATTAGACCAAACACATAAGCCCATATAAAAAAAATAAAACTATTGCACAAAATAAAAATATTTTTTTTTGCTCGGCACAAAATAAAAAAAATTACTTTATTCAGATCAAAAAATACCCACGACATGACGCCCAACACATAAGCCCATATAAAAAAACTATTAAACATGAGACCGGAAAAATAAAGCCGTACAAAATAATAATAATAATAATAATAATAATAAAATTTAACGCCCCGCATCAACGCATGAGCAATCATGCTTAATACATATTTACTCAAATCTCATAAAATTATATTAAAAAAAAATCCCAAATAGCAAAAAAAAACAACCTTTAAACACATAACTTTAAAAAAAAGAGTAAATTGCATAAATCGTCTTTAAAGTTTGGCCAAATTGCATGTTTCGTCCCAAACGTTACGAAAGTGCAAGGATCGTCCATGTGGGAAACCTTTGGTGCAAGTATCGTCCCTGTGGAGAAACCTTTGGTGCAAGTATCGTCCCTGCAGGGACGATACTTGCACCAAAAGTTTCCCACAGGCACGATCCTTGCATTTTCGTAACGTTTGGGACGAAACATGCAATTTGGCCAAAATTTAAGGACTATTTATGCAATTTACTCTTAAAAAAAATTAGTACACGCAAACCACACTTATAAAACTTTGAAATCTTACCATACAAATTAAAAAAAACACTCACATCTATGATAAAAGAAGCACCGCCCCGCAGCAACGCGCGAGCAACTATGCTTGTTAATACAAAAATTTATGAAGTTTGATGCAATACAGTTTGGGAGACTTTCGACCAATTGCAGCCCATTTGGTTTTAAGCAACTATTTTAATTTACCAGTTTGGCCCATTTAAGATAAAACATAACCCGGATAATATAAATGTATATTGGTCAAGAGATTACCTAAAGCTTAACTTGAAACTGAAAGAAAATGAGGTGGTTGGCCAGCAATAACATCATAGCAACGACTGCAATGTGTGGGGTGATAAAGAAAATTGCGTTGGTGCATCCTCCAAAGTAGAAAGAATCTCAACCTACAATATGAATGATGGATTTATTATACAATATCGTCAACAAAATGCGTGCAATGATGTGTAATTGAGCACCATATACTAATGTGGCAATTTGAGTTATTTAGTTATATGGTTAATAGACAAAGAAGTTACTATACTTTCCCAAAAAGTTCGCCTAAGTTACTCAACTTTTATTTTGTTTACTTAGGTTGCTGAACTTTTGATAAACATACACCTCCATAATTTCAATGTTAATCCAAGCAACCTGGACGTATATTTTTAGGTAAGTTAAGTAACATAAATGTCATGTTTTTACAAGTTCAATGATGTTTACGTATATTTTTGCAAAGTTGAGTAACCCCAAATGTCATGTTTCATAAGTTTAGTAACCTAAATGAACAAAATGAAAGTTTAGTAACTTAGAGCGACTTTTTGGTGAATGTATTAGTAACTTCTTTGTATAAATGAACCGTTTAGTTATATACGGGTATTTGTGGTTTATGTCGCGCTATATCTAATAGGTAAAATTTAAAGATCGCTCTTAACAGGAAGATATCGCTGAAGAGACAAGTCGAAAGGTCACCCAGAAAATAGTTTTTTAAGGGTTTTTGGCTTTAAATAGCCTCACATACTTTTCTCCATGTAACCCATATGGGTACGTGTAGACTTAAATTTTATTGCTCGCAATGGCTACCTAAACTTTACTTTTTGTGTCACAATATGGGTACAATATTACCGGGACTTACTGTTAAAAACCGGCTACGATTTTACGAATTTTTTTTAACTTATTAAATATTGTTTTTTTAAATACACGTATCGTATGGGTACATTGTGAGAAATAGTAGAAAGTACGTGGCTAAGTTTAAAGAAAACCAAAAACCCTTAACTTTTTTTACAGAACAATTAAAAAAAAATTGCACTTTATAAAAACTTAATTTTGTAAACAATTTTACATTTTTTCGTACTTTTTAAATTTAAAAATATTTTTTTAACATTATCAATCGTAAAATTTTTTTTATTTTTTTACAACTTTTTTAAAAACAAAATCACACTTTTTAAAATCTTATTAAAAATTTTTTTTATAAAAATAATCAAATTTTTTTTCTTACGAAATTATTTTTAAAATATTAAGAAAGGTTTTAAAAAATTAAAATAAGATATTTACGCGGTTTTTTCGAAAAATACTACTCTCCAACATTTTTTAAAAAATTTAAAAAATTAAAACAGCTTTTTAAGTTAAGAAAATCTAAAATATAAAAAAACTAAATGTTTTCCTTTGGAACAAAAGTTTATACAATAATGTTGTTGTGTGTCTGAATTTTTTAAGAGTTACGGAATGTTTTTGTTAGAAATTTTGCAAAAAATTCTATTTTTTTGACGGAATAATAACATAAATGAAAATATTGACACGATAGTGCTTTAAGGTATTGATCATTGTCTTCGCGTATAGTGCTCCCAATGGGATCAAAACGGGAGACGATGAGGTTCCTTGGAGATGCACCTATCATTGTTCTTCGCGAATAGTGCTTAAGCTATATCATTGTTCTTCGCGAATAGTGCTTAAGGTATATCATTGTTCTTCGCGATGTGTTCCGGTCAGCGTATCGCAAGATCTAGCTGAGAAGATGATGAATAGTATTAGGATGCCACGTATGCGTTTAGCCTGTTAAACAGGTGGAAAATTCAGTTTACGTACCATATTGACACGAAATGCAAAGTTCGGGTATGATATGGGCAATAAATTTAGTACACGTACCATATGGGTACATTTGAGAAAGTACGTGGCTATATAAAGCCAGAATCCCTATTTTTAATGCATAGAATGATACATTGTTTTGTAACACTATTAGAGACACAAACTATTTACTAAAAATGTTTCGGGTAAGCCATTATCTTTTTTCCCAGATCCCACCAGTTTTGCTACCTCTTCAGCTCATAAATCTTTAAAAGTTTTCATACATGCTCATATGCATCTTGCTACATATAGACTATAATTATCGGGGATATCTAAGATGTTATGAATATACAAATTAGATGCAGCTGTAATGTGTGATAAAATTTGTCCAACCATAATTACTCAATGTGAAAGATTATGATATCACAGGTTGTGGCAACAAGACATCATTGTGGTTACCTCATTTTTATCCCCAAAAATCAATCTCTTTCTCATAAAAAGGAAGCCATCTTACTGCAGGCCATTGTCAATATTCAAAAGGGAGATTTTGCCACACGTCTTTAGCTAGATGAGGTAGTACTGGAGCAACGACTCTCGCTATGGAGAATAGATGCTATGCATGACATGTTTGACAAATGCACTGGGGGGCAAGAACACAGAAAATCAAAAGGTAATGCATAGAGGAAAAGGGCCGGCCAAACCAAAAAAGCCTCAAAATGAACTCCTTGTAAAAACTTAAACAGCCACGGGAATAGAATCAAGACAGTACTATAGATGTACTTGACACGTATTATGTCACTCTGAAGCGAATGAAACTTCATTGAAATATTGTTCGTCCTTGACAATCGTGTAATATCTGCTATATTAACCACGAGACCCATTTGGCTAACTAATAACACCATTTGTACTTTTTCAACGTTTATAAATTTTATTGGAAATGAATCAAAGATTCACAAGTGCACCCGGTTGTTTGCGGACCAACAACCGTGATATTGAATGACAAATAAAAATCCCACTGTTCATAGCTTTGCTCATGAACCAATGGGAGGAGGAACCTATCACTATAATACTTTGTACTATTTTTGTATCTAGACTCTCTAACCATCTCTGTAAAAGAAGTCACATATATATAGTGGGAAGTGCAAAGCTTCTCTTGAAAGCTTTCACTAAAGTACAAAGTGAATAGTTATTTTAACTATTTACTTTGTAGCAACTTTGTGCTTTGTACTTTTTTGTCTTCTATTGCTTTGCTAAGAAGAAGTTCTCGCCATTATGTTTAGGTCTTCATTCAGAGATGGTCTTCGGGTGTCAGTGAGCCATTTGCCCATACTCACTGACTCTATCATCCTGATCTTGGTTCTTTCTTCACTCGTTGAGGTCCGCCTCAAATTATGATGAGTCTTCATTCTAGACTCCGAAGAATATCTTGAGGATGACTCGCTGAACTTAGTTAGATTACAGGTGACCTTGTTTTCTACTTAGGATATATTTCATACAAAATCATGTACAAGGGACAATTAGGCACTGAATGGGCCTAACAATCTCACCCTATTTGGATAGAGATATAACCTATGTCAATTAGCTATAAGTAAGCATAAAGGCTTCTTCTTACATACTAAGTTACAACAAAGAGACATATAGAATAATACTTTCTAATCATTTGTTGTTGATGTTGATGTTGTTGTTCATACTTGATTCATCATCTTTTTTAGTTTAAGTCTTCTCTGTCCTAGACTTTCTTTAGTTTCTGAAGAACTTTGAAAGATGACTACTTGACTTAGTCTATTTTATGTTCAAATCCTAGTCAAAGACTATTGGTCATTAAGTTTGCCAACAATCTCTCCCTATTTGGATATACATATAGCCTAAGTGAATTTTCAAATGTAAGTGAGCGTAACAACTTCTTCTTACAATCTGATACACAACAAAGAATAAATAATACAAAGATAAACACCAATTCTTTGTTGTTGAAGTTGCAAAAGAATAAAAGACTTTAAACTTTTAAGATCACTTCACCTTTTGATATCATTTTGATATCAAGTTCAAGTATAAAAACAAAGTCTGAAAGTTCAGCAGCAACAGAAGAGGTTCAATGACCTGGGGTTCAGCGACCTAGTTCATCAGAGACCGAGTTCAGATTCAGCTACTAGGTTCATTTCATTTTCAGCGGGTGGTTCAGCGAGGAGTTTTGAGGTCTAGGTTGAGTTGGTGTTATCAACAAGTTCAGGGGAAGTGATTGGTTCACCTCTTAGGTTTAATTTTGTGTTTCAAGGGGCGGGTTTCAAACTGTGGTGATCAGTCACGGTCTAAAATATTCTCTGATGAATACAATCAACCCAAATACACAACAATCCCAAAACTTATATCCCTGAGATGATAACTCATTCTTTTTAATCAGCTCTTTTGCTCCAAACATACCCTGATAAAAACAAATTTTAAGTTTTCCATAACCCCTTTAAGCTTCTCAAAGTAATATAGTAGTCTCAAACTATAACTTTAAAGTAACCTGTTTCAATCTCAGCCAAAAGTCCAGAGGTGTACCCATTTCCATTTTCAATTCATTGGAACAAAGTCACTTTATAATGTCTTGTACCATAAATTTAAAACTTACCTCCAAGTTTCTTGTTCAGAGATCGAGTTCAGAGTCCGCGAGTTCGCGTTCAGCAGATGCAGCGACCTTGGCTAGTGGTTCAAAAGCTCTCTGACCAATTTCAGCGAGTCAGTTTCGAGTGTCCAACCCCATTAACCAGTGCACCCTATTGTCATACTATCAGAAGCTCTCTGCACAGCTCTCTACACATGCCATACCCTTTTTTTCATCTACCGATACTACAATCCAACAATCTGATAAATCCGCTACACAACATACGAGTTCAGTACCAATTTATAAGACTTGAATCATTGCAACAAAGTGTAATTTTCTGAAGAGTGCAATCGCGATATGGAATTAGGCGATATATGATCACCGACGGTGGCAGACTAGAAATCCGTCACAAGGTGTGCACAACTTAATAGGAAAAACAATCTACATAAGTTTTATTGTGTCGGGTTATGAAACTGTTTTTTTTTCTTTGATTTTATTGATTCATTCAGGTCATATTTTATTTTTAACCAAAAAACTTAGAGTTTAGTTGTACAAAGAATTAATTTAGTTGCCTTAAGCCAATAACTATGTTAAAGTACCAGTATGCATCTATACATAGTTTCTATTTGTATTAAAAAGAAAAAACTAAAAAGTACTGTAACAAATATGATATACAATATATTGTATTAAATAATGTAACAAATATGATATAATATATTGTACGAAACTGTTTTTTAAAAAAACCCGATTTTTAAAAAACCAAACCGGTTTTTTAACCGTACCGTTTTTAGTCAACTGATCTAAGAACCAGTTTTGACTAAAACCGGTTCGGTTAAAAACCGGTATTCTTATATTGAAAATGCTTAACCGGTTTAACCGGTGTTTATGTAACCGGTTCGGTTAAAAACCGGGTTTAACCGGTTTACAAACCGGTCTGATCGATTTTTCTTAAACCGGTTACAAACCGCCGGTTTGGTTTGAGGGAAACCGATTTCAAAAAAGCCGGTTTAAAAAAAACCCGGTTTCGGTTTATGAACCGGTTTTTTTACACCTCTACTCACTCTTATTCTTCTAAAGCAGAAAAGCCTCTTCAACCATAAAACTTCCATTGTTGTTCCTTAATATTCTTTGCTATTCAAAACCTCGATGAAACATGTGCTAAAATTCAAATTAGAAGTTAAACAAGTTAGGCCGGTTGGGGATGACTGAATGTGATAAGGAACAACCCACGCCTGTTATTGAGCACACGCCTAATATTTCATATGCTACTATGGTTAATGCTGAGTCGAATGCTAGCAAGGTAAACTTCCCTTTACTTAATATTGTTGTATATTAAGAGTAAATTTAAACATAGGTAAGGAGGTTAAGTGTACGTTGTGATTTAGATTAGGAATAAACTATAATAGGATTAGTTAAGAATGCAAGGCTTTCTTAAGTTCGGTTATATGTGAAGTTACCTAGGCGACTTAGGAGAGGTTTCTACACTCTCATCTCTATAAGTAGAGATGAGGGGGATGCTTATTATTAATTCTTCTTCCTCGTTGTAATAACTTTATTACATTTTAATAAATGTTTGGTACGAGGGTATAACGTGTACATATTTTTGTAGGTTCTTTGTAATCTCTCGTGTTTGCTACTTATGCTCGATACAACTCTCAATCTAGCATTTTGCGATCGAACTTCGGGTTTGTTGTCATAATTGTCCAACAAGTGGTATCGTTAGTCGTCGTCTTCGAAGATCGAGTGCTAGATCGAGGTTTCGAGTTCGACAAAAGGCATCGAGGTTCAGTTTCGCATGTTGTCGATTATAGCGGTGACGAGAGTTTAAAGAAAGGCTTTAAAGTTCTTATTTAAAATTCACGTGAGGAAGAGAGAAAAGGGAACCAATCATTGCTTTGTTTTTCTATCGCATGTGATGAGTTATAAGTTACTACAAAGTTCACAGATTGCTATTCAACCAAAGTTTCAACTCTTAAAATTCAAATTCGGGCTCGTCTTTTAGGTTATTAAAAATTGACTACAACGAAGGTTGTTGTTGCGGGTTTTCTTATGGTTCAAGTTTTGGTCGTGGTTTGCTTAGGTTTCAAGTTAACGACCGGGGTTTGCTTGTTCGAAATCGAGTTTTTAAGATTTTTCTAATTAATTCGATTTGCAAGAAGGGTTTTTGGTAACAACGGCTATATTGCACACGGCTTGTGAGGCTTGTCGGTAAAGTTGGTTAACAAACGACTTGATAAGGTTTTTAGCAAGGTTAAAGAAGAATGGCTAGTTCTATAACTAGGTCTGACATCAAAAAATTCGATGGGAAGAATGACTTCGTGTTATAAAAAATAAAAATGTGTGCTATAATGTTATAACAAGGATGGGATGCTGCATTCGAGACATTACCCGCGGATATGGAAGCAGGTGAAAAGACTGTTTTGATGAAGAAGGCATACCGTACCTTGATTATATGCTTGGGAGACCGTGTTTTACGAGAAGTTACCAAGTAAACAACTGCTGCAGGACTTTAGACGAAGTTGACTAGTCTGTACATGACTAAGTCTTTAGCAAACAAATTGTCTCTGAAGAAGAAGTAGTACACATACTATATTAGTCCAAGTACGAATATGGGTGATCATATAGACGAGTTTAATAAGTTGATTGTTGACAATGGAAGATGTTTTGGAAACTCACAATTCAAGAGAGTTGAAGAAAAGAACTGAAGGCACAAAGAAAGAAAGTTCTGACGGGTTATATGTAAGGGGAATGTCAGATCATTCAGGTAAAGCTCATTCTTGTGGAAGTTTATATGAAGAGATATTGTTCAATATTTGGTCTCAAGTATTGGAATGCTTAATCCTTAATGCCTAAATCTCTTTATGTCTTTGTAGAGTTTTGTAAAAAGTTAGTATTGTTTGCTGTGTCCATTAGTACTGCTAAGAATAATTAGTACTGCTGGTTATTCTTAAGCCTGTTTGTTAATACTGGTATAATTAGTACTGCTTGTTAGTCATACTTAATACTGTCAATATAAAATACTTTGGATTGTGTATTTTTGGTTTTGGACTAACAACTGCAGGCTAAGCATGATGAGTAATTGAAGTAAAGAACTTTTCTCCTGAAGCATTATTTGAGGGGAGGAAGTTATTGGCAACATGAATGTTCTTTCAGTGTTGGTTACACACCACACAACAAATGGTAATTAATTCACCATGTCTAACCGACAAGAAAGAATTGGCTATTCCATGGCAAACGGCAACTGGTAAAGAATCATCAAATCCGTTGATGGCTGATAGTTTGCCAAAAAACTATATCTTGTGTGCTACATTGTCTGATTTGTGAGGAAAAAGAATAAAGAGAAATGGTGAGTTTAAAAAACAGAAAGAGAGTTGTGTGTCAAAAACAAAAAGAGTGCAATGGTGAGAAAAAGAATTGAAAGATGAAAAGTAAGCATAAAAACAGAAAGAGAGATTGTGAGAATCCATTTTGGTGATGAATATGTTTGCTGAAACAAGCTTGGAGTTAATACTGCTTGGTATAAACTTAGTACTGCCAGTATTAAGTTTGTACTGTTGGGCACATATTTCTACTGCTGGGAGAAGTTAGTACTGTTAGGCTTAAAGTTAGTATTGCTAGACCAAACTTAGTACTGCTAGGTGACCGTTAGTACTGTTTGAGCCATAACAGAATTTTCTCAATCAAAGAGCCGTTGAGATATTTCCGCCAACAACCTAGCTTATAGGGTTTGACTAATTGGAGACTTCGTGATCTTTCTATATAATCATTAGATTTCTTCAAGATAAGCTCAAATCTTTTACAGTCAGTGAAAATAAACTCATTCAAAACACTCTCACAATTCAATTCACTTTACCAAAACCTTACACTATCTCCCAGACCTAATCCTAGATGATTGAACAACTTTTCATTCATCAAATGGCACATTTGGAGTTTTGCGACAAACAAAACATGGTGGCATACTTAATTAAGTCTGAAGGCAGTGAAGGATTCCATGAGATCATAGAATTTCTCTCTGGAAGTCACATCAATTATGCCCTTACTGAAAATCCAACCATCTATGTATCTCTTATTGAACAATTTTGGCAGACTGCTGCCTTGAGCACAATTGAGGATGGAGTTCAAGCTATCACTGCTACCATTGATGGAAGAGAGAAGACCATTACTGAAGCTTCTCTTAGAAGGCATCTCAAATTGGAGGACTTTGAAGGCCTTACTTCTTTGCCAAATAAAGAAATCTTTGAGCAACTCACTAACATAGGGTATGCAATAACATCTGACAGTCTTACTTTTCTCAAAGGACACTTTTCACCCCAGTGGAAGTTTTTCATCCATACTATACTTCATTGCTTGAGCTCAAAGAAGACAACATGGGATCAGTTTAGTAGCAATCTTGCTACTGCTATCATTTGCCTGGCAACAAATAGGACATGCAACTTCTCAAGATATATTTTTGATGTCATGGTCAAGAATCTAGATAGCACACACAAGTTCCTGATGTATCCCAGGTTCATTCAGATCTTTCTAAACAAACATCAAAACTTGCTTTTCCTTCATACTAGGATTTATCCCACTCCTACACTTACAAACAAATTATTCAACAATATGAGGAGAGCTACCAAGGGATACTCTAGGGTAATTACACCTTTATTTGACACTATGCTTGTTCAACCTCAGGGTGAAGCACCATCCACCTCTCCCTCAAGAATATCTTCTTCACCGTCCTTACAATCCCATCACACAACATCTAGTACCCCAACTACACCACCATCTACCCAACACCCACATGAGGCAGAGGAACCTACTATCATGCCCCATGATTCACCTCTAGAAGTGATGAGGGTAGAACGCAACATGATGAATTAACTGATTTAGTTACCAAATTGTCAGACATGATTAGAGTTTTAGAGCAAGACATGCAGCAGATAAAGAAGACATATAGTACTGCTCTCACTAAGTTGGTTTTAAGAGTGAAGAAATTAGAGAATCAACTCAAGTCTGGCAAAGCAAGGAGAAGAGCTAGGATTGTTCTATCAGAGGATGAGGATGTTGTAGAGGATCTTCCAAACAGGGGAGGAAGATACCCCAGATAGATACAGATCCTAATATCTCTTTAGTACAGGATGAAGGTACTTCATTGTTTCAACAGGATAAAGAAGTTCATGAAAAGACTAGTGCTGACACAGAAGTACTAGTACAAGAAGAAACTCTTACTGAGATTGTTGAAGATATTGGAAGTGGAGAAAAAGGATAAAAGGAGATTAGTACTGCTAATCTGCCAATTAGTACTGCTAGTCCTCCAAAGGCTCCTACTACAGAGGTTAGTATTGCTGCTGCAACACTTGTATATATTAGAAGAAGTGCTTTAAAATCTAAGTATAAAGGAAAGGAAATAATGACAGAACCTGAGCCTCCAAAGAAGCTGAAGAAAAGGGTACAAGTGCAGTTAAGTGTTGATGAGGAGTTAGCTAGAAAGATTCTAGAAGAAGATCAGGCTAGAGCTATTGCATAACAAGAGCAAGAAAGGATCAATCTTGAAGCTGCACTAGAACTTCAAAGGCAATTAGATGAAAGACAAGAATTTCCAGCTGAACCTACTCAAACATTTAGGGGAGGATTTTAAGGTATCATGCTCTTGAGATTTAAGGATAAATCACAAGTTTAGGGGAGGATTGTTGGGAATAAATCTTCAAGGATTAGTACTGGTAGAATTTGAACTAACAGTACTAACTGAGTTAGTACTGCCAGTGTAATATTAGTACTGCTAGTATTACTTAGTACTGCCAGAAGGAAGTTAATACTGCTGAAGTTTTGAAGACAAAGACACGTATGCATGGAGTTATTTATGGAGTTTATGCTATATTCTATAGATAGATATGTATAAGTTTAGAATATAGAAGATCTCAATAGATTTGTAGTTATCTTGTAAAGGACTCCTTGGTGTATAAAAGGAGGTCCTAGGTCATAGAGTTAGATAATCGTTAATTATTGTTGTTATATTGAGAGATGATGTGTTAAAACTACACATTCTTGTGATGGAAAGGTTTCCAAACAATGATCCAGTTGGTTATGATTTGCTACTATGGGGAGATCTAAAGGTGTTGGTAGATCCTAAAGAAGATGATGACATTTGGAAGAACCAACAAGATTGGAAGATGATAAGCTAGAAATTGTATGATACTTGTGGAGTTCACACACTAATGGTTAATGGTACTCTAATGACAATTCACATGTTTGTAGAAAAGAAGTATCCACTCACCAAAGAAACACTTAAGAATATGCTAAACTAGAGATTAGAAGTTGATACTGAAAGCACTATGGCTTTTGAACTTCTAAATTTTATCAAGTCTCAGATTGAAGAACAATGAAAGAGTGTTTAGAAGAATCCCCAGCAGAAGAAGTCTAGAAGATTTAATGCAGAAGAAACTTAAGATTTGAGGATAAATCACAAGTTTAGGAGAGGATTGTTGGGAATAAATCTTCAAGGATTAGTACTGGTAGAATTTGAACTAACAGTACTAACTGAGTTAGTACTGCCAGTGTAATATTAGTACTGCTAGTATTACTTAGTACTGCTAGAAGGAAGTTAATACTGCTGAAGTTTTGAAGACAAAGACATGTATGCATGGAGTTATTTATGGAGTTTATGCTATATTCTATAGATAGATATGTATAAGTTTAGAATATAGAAGATCTTAATAGATTTATAGTTATCTGGTAAAGGAATCCTTGGTGTATAAAAAGAGGTCCTAGGTCATAGAGTTAGATAATCGAATTCATATACTTAAAGTCGAATTGTAAGCTTCAAGGTTGTAAACCCTTGTACTAAGATAAAGTACTCGTATTATTATCATCAATAATATTGAAGCGTTTTTTTACATCTGTGTTCATTCTTATATTACTGTTTCATTGATAATACTTCTAGATTATTAAGGTGTAGATTCCGCATCCACTTTAATATACATAACAAAGTTTCCACTCTTGTTATTTTGAATTTATCCAAGGTAACATACTCTTTACAAGCTAAAGAATCGATCTAGGTTTGGGATCAACACCCTTTAAAGGAACCGATATTCGATCCAGGTAGTATAAAGTCCCATCACTTCCCTGTTCTATCATCTCATCTAAACCTTTCTGCAATCCTGCAGACTCATCTACTGCCTCCTTTTAAGCCGCAAGTATCCTATCTTTGATACTCGACTGAAAGGTCATATTCATAGCTCTAACTCTCTTAGGCTTTACTCTTTCCTTCCTACTTAGGGCATCAGCTACCACATTCGCCTTACCAGGATGGTAGCGAACCTCACAGTCATAATCACTAAACAACTCTATCCAGCGACATTGTCGCATATTTAACTCCTTCTGACTAAAGATATGCCGAAGACTCTTATGATCCGTATAGATGACACTCTTTGTACCATACAGATAATGTCTCCAAATCTTAAGGGCAAACACAACTGCTCCCAGTTACAAATCATGGGTCGTCTAATTCTTTTCATCAATTTTCAATTGCCTAGACGCATACGCTATCACTTTACCTCTCTGCATCAACACACAGCCTAGTCCTAACCCGGACGCATCACAATACACCACAAAGTCTTTCGGTCCATCGGGGAGAGCTAAAACAAGCGCATTACACATCATATCCTTCAAAGTTTGGAATGCCAACTCTTGTTCCTCATTCCAATCGAAAGTATTACACTTTTGAGTCAAGATAGTAAGAGACTTAGCTATCTTAGAAAAGTTCTCAATGAACCTATGGTAATATCCAACCAATCCTAAGAATGAATGAACCTCAGTCGGAGTTCTAAAGGCTTCACAATTCATAACGGCTTCAATCTTACTAGGGTCCACATGAATCTCATTCCTATTTATCACATGCCCAAGATGAAACTGTACTTCTCTTAGCCAGAATTCACACTTAGAAAACCTAGCATACAGTTTCTCCTTCTTGAGCGGTTCCAAGACTAACCTTAAGTGTTCTACATGCTCCTATCGAGTATTAGAGTAGATTAAGATATCGTCTATAAACACTATAACAAAATTATCAAGATAAGGCCTACAAACTCTATTCATCAAATCTATAAATACCGCTAGTGCGTTAGTCAGACCAAAGGGAATTACTGTGAACTCGAAATGTCCATCATGAGTTCTAAACGCAGTCTTTGGAATGTCATTCTCATGCACTCTCAGCTGATGGTATTTGGACCTAAGATCTATCTTAGAGAAAAACTACGACCCTTGCAGTTGGTCAAATCGATCATCAATCTTAGGAAGCAGATAACGATTCTTAACAGTCAACTTGTTCAATTCTCTATAGTCAATACACATCCTAAAAGAACCATCCTTCTTTTTCATAAACAATATCGGTGCTCCTCGAGGCGATGAAAAGGTCAAATGAAACCTTTATCTTAGAGTTCCTTGAGTTGTCCCGACAACTCCTCTAATTCAGAAGGTGCCAAATGATAGGGAGACCTTGCAATCGTTACAGGTCCAGGGATTAACTCTATCCGGAACTCAATTTCCCGAAGAGGTGGCAATCATGTTAAATCATCTAAAAAACTTCGGGAAAATCTCTAACCACAACAATCTCTTCTTGTTTCTTATCTCCAACCTTAAGCTATCATCAAGAATCCACGCTTTCTCTTCTTTCGATCTCTCTAATACTCTAAGCAACCTTGCAATAGTAGTGGATCAAGTAGTGGTATCCTCACTACTTTCTCATAACAAAGTACTTCAGCCTTGTGATTAGACAACCAATCCATACCTATAATTATATCAAAACTCCCATGACCGAATGGTATCAAATCGATGTCAAAGACATGGCCCTCGATTTCTAGTTTGCAACCCTTAATAACATTATCAATCTCTACTATCTGCCCGCTAGCTATTTCAATCTCATATCTGAAACCTAATTCACTGGGCTCTATGCCTAACAGAGGTATAAAAGTAGTGGAAACAAAACTATAGTCGGCACCAGGGTCAAATAAGGTAGTGGCAAAATGATTATTTAAAGTAAACGTACCCGTCACAATGTTCGGATCTTGGCGAGCTTCCTCTGCTCCCAACATGAATGCCCTACACCTAGCTTGGTTCCCTTGGTTTTCATGACCTTGACCTCCGTTATTAGCTACAACCTGATTTGGACGGTTTCCTCCCGGTCCTTATGCTCTATTCAATGGTCGGTACTTCCATATTCATAGCATGCTTCATGAGCAGGTGCTGGGTTTCTTACATTTACCGAGTTTACATTCCTAGGCACAACTCTACAATCCTTTGCAAAATGACATGGGCGGTTACAGTTGAAGCATGTGCGACAAGGCCCTCCGGGTGCATGGTAGGAGTTGCAGGTGGTACACTTGGGCCAAGCACCCGTATTCTCTCTTCTTACAGGGTTTGCTGTTGTAGCAAAAACATTTCTAGTCCTAATCCTCTTATTATCATCCTTACCATTCTTATCCTTGCTAGGTTCCCCAACATTTTACTTTTTCTCAACCTTCTTGATTGATCCATTCCTAACAGCCTCATCGGTCAGTGCACCAGAAATCTTCACAACCTTCTACATAGTCATTGGCTCCGTTGCTGCCACCATCCCACGGATTTGTAGAGCAAGGCCATACACGTATCTCTCAATCTTCCTACTTTCTGGAGTCACTAAATGGGGAACTAATCTAGCCAGCTCATGGAATCGGTCAAATTAAGCCGCATGGCCAGCCCCGACCATAACATGATTCCACAGCTCAGTTTCCAACTTTTGCATCTCATGACTAGGGCAAAACTCTTTTATCATCATAAACTTAAAGTCATCCCATGACATACTAACAACAACTTCCTGGCTTAGCGTGTGGATCTGAGAGTTCCACTACGTTAAAGCCTTACCCACAAATGAACCAGCATTGTATTTCACTTTTTGGCTAGTACTACAACCACTCATATCTTGCACAGACTCTATTTTCTCAATCCATCGAGTAAGAACTACCGCACCTCCCTTACCATCATATTCCTTAGGGTTACAAGCTAAGAACTCCTTATATTAACAACCTACCCAGTTGCTATTCACCAACACATTCCCAACGTTTTCCTGAACGTTCTCATTAACCACATTACCATTTTGATTTCTAATATTTTCCTGGTTACCAACCTGAGCTAGAATGGCGGGTAAGAGGTTCTGCAATTGTTGGGCAATGATCGTCAAGAAGTCGGGTGCTCCTCCTACACCTCCATTGACTCCCTCTATATTCCCATCGACTCCCACTACGCCCTTATTAGCTCCCATACCTTGGTCATTTCCTTGACCATTCAATTCATCAATACGTTCATCATTATCTCCCCTAGGTCTTCTACCTCTTCCACCACCCCTACCAACCCGTCCATCCGTTCCCCCTCCTCGTGATTCGGCAACAGGCCGGCCAGCACTTCGGGTCCTCATCCTTGGCGGCATTATCTACACGAGGGAGAACATGGGCAATGTTAGGTAGGTGGGAAGACTAACATATATATAGAATACCTTACCACATATATATATATATATATATATATATATATATATATATATATATATATATATATATATATATAAATATCTAATATATAAACACTACCAAATACCCACCTTATAGTGTCAACATCGATTTGTGTGAACGACATTACTAAATACGAGTGAGTTGTGATACGCTTATAACTACGTTGGCCATCGTACTTATATTTGTATCCTTTCCCAGTCGTACTCAATTTTGAGCTCACACATTTCAATGACTGACATAACTAAAACACCAAACCGCGAACACGCAAAAGCGGAACACCGCACACATAGATCCTATACGCAACTAATCGACTGATCTTAGGTTATAGTCTAGGCCAACCCACCTAGTTCTCTATAACCTTGGCTCTGATTACCAATCTATCACACCTTGACAATGGCGGAAACTCGGGAGTGCAATATAATGATCAATCATAACACATGATACAATATAGAGAAAAACTACAATGCATAAATTTCAAGTGTTACGAAGACCATCCACCTCGAACAACCTCGAGTGATGTCCCAAATCATAACCAAATCCATAATCTCTTAAAATTCTAACTGCCCACACAAGGGTCCAAATCCAAACTTAAACCAAAGACTACCAAATACTAAGAATCAAACAAAATAAACAAGCAAGACTTCACATGAAAAATCCACACGGGATACTTCTAAGCCTACTATCACATATCACCAACTTATTCATCTTTCGCTTCACCAAAAAATGATACTCGAAAACGTCAACAATAACGTTGGTGAGCTCGTAGGTTTGACTCCAAACCAAAAGTTGTGCCAATATCTCAAAAGTTGGACAATAGTGCAATATGACAGTGAATATAAGCAAATAACCCATGACTTAGCAATCCCGCTAGCCGATCAGCATGCCCTAGCATCCCCGCTAGTCATGAAAACATAATATGTCACTTACGCACCTAAAGGGCCTACCAGCTGGAGCAATATATTAGGGCGGGGCCATAATAGACATGGCAAATCATTGCCAATCACCCTTACCATGCATCACAATGCATGCAAGTTAAATCACAACCCTTGACATGCCAAACACAGTACATGCAAGTAAAATCACAACATATATTCACATAGAACTCATAAGCACACATCTTGTCCCAAAAACAAAACCACATTTCGCACAGTTCAAAAATCAGTTCAAAACACATTTGAGTATCATTTTCCCCCCACGAAAAAACAGTTAAAAATAGGGCTACGAGAACACACCTCAAGCAAGTCTTTAGCAACCAAATCTCAATCACACAAGCAAATGCAACGACGTCCGCACACAACCTAATCTAATTAATGTCCCATTTAATCATTCATTTCCAAAACAATCTTCACGTTTGATGCATAGAGGTTAGATGCGTTGTACAATTACCCTTAACAGTTTAGTGGTTTGATGGTTGACGAGAACAATCATATCAATCCCATAGCTCAATAATACATACTTATACTATTTAAAGAAAATAGATAAGTAATATAAGTAGATATTTATAATAAACAATTATAATTATATCTCGATAAGTCTATTCGGTACCCTTAGTTACCATAAAATAATCATGAAATGGTTGAAAATAAAATATTTAACCATAATAAACATGTTCGGGAAGTTTCGAGAAAAAATTATATTTTTCGTCTTTTAGTGAATTTATCAAATAAATAAAATAATTAAATAATATTTTATTATTTAAAAACAAAAATCATGTCCTTAAGTAAAATTTCTAAGTATAAACTTTTTACGAAATTTCGACACGACTCGTACGTTCATACAACGTTTTCCAAGGTTTTTAACCTTTATTTTCAAACAAATTCCAACATTTCGACACTTTCCGAACAAATTCTAAAAATCACATTTCACGACGTTTTCCCAAAATGCTTTCTCAAAATGACTTTCAATATAACTTCACAAGTATTTTTCACTTTCCAAAAGTTCGTCAAAACTCCCAAAACGACTAGTTAACGCTTATTGGGCTTTAAGGCCCAATAAGGATCCATTATACTTTTTACATATCCAAAATACGTTCTAAGCCCAAAACCAAGGCCCAATAGCATATATAAGCTCAAATCAATAAGTAATAAAGTAACCCGGACCACAATAAGCCCTCCCATAAGCCACGGCTTAAATGGGCTTATTGGGCCGTGAGCCCATAAGCTCCCAAAATACATATATTAAGCTTGAAAATAAGCTAATAAGCTACGTATCGCATTTGGTTATCACCATAAGCTATAATATTAGTCCACGAATATACGCAAATAAAGTAAATAATCAAAATCAATTCTCTTGTGATTTCAAAGTGGGCCATGGAATTTAAGCCCAAATTTAGCCACGAAATAGCTTAAAAATAAGCCCGAAATAAGCTATACATGCTACTATTTAAAATAAGCCATCTAGCAATATATGTTTTTTAACCATCACGACCACAACATCAAAACTACAAAACCCTTTTGTTTCTTTTCATGTTCGACACAAGCCAAACACAACCTTTTGTCCGTTTCGTTTTCAAAAATCGATTTTTACGACGATCAACTTGTACAACTAACATCTATGCATCAATATAAACCCAAAAGGACAAACGAAATTTAAATTTAGAAACTTATGAGAAAATCTTCAAAAATATAGATTTCGACGCGAACCGGACAACCCAAACGTTGTTTAAATGTTAACCCGCGTACAAGAATTAACCCAAAACCTTAATCTTCATCTTCTTAACCAAAGTAGTAAATTTTTTATGTGTTTATGTGTTGTGGAGCACGAACGAACCAACAAGGGAGAGAAGACAAAAGATTTTTTTGTGAAATGAACTATGAGTTTTCAAAATGAGAAAAAAGATATTTTAAATGTACCAACCATGTACACAAATGCTAAAATCAAGCCTTGATGTCCCCCTCCTTGGTTTGAACCGCGGATGACATCCTACGGGGTGTCGGGGTGTCGTTTTTGTGTCGGGATCACTTAAAAGCTCGTAAAACTCAACCGTAAATTATTCTCCAAAGTTACTTAGCATTTTTATTCATCTTAAAAATACTTTTCCAATAACTTAGAGTAATTACTTGACATATTTAAACTTTAAACCCTTTAAAACTCATTTGGACATTAACGGACGTGTCAGGACTCGTTTTTCGGCATTTCTCAAAATTCACGGGTCTAACCACCCGGAATACAAATAACATAATAATACTTTTCAAAAAGGGATTATTAATCACAATAAACCATAAATCATCTTAAATCTCATAAATTTACCACCGTCAACACGGTACAATATCTGAATAAACTGACAAACGTCAAATTGTCAAAGGACTAACAATGAAATATTCAGAACACAAAAAGGGCAAAGGTTACAGTCCTTTTGCATCAGTGGTGAATGATTGTTCTACCATGCATGAATGATTGATTGAAGCCCCCCTCCCCTCCCCGCAAGGTTCCAGGTGTGCGGATCAGAGATCCGATTTTTAAGAAGATAGATGGTGAGATCCTATTTTTTAGTTGTTTTTCATTTAGTAATCACAGTGGTTGTTTATATGAGTGAATAGCCAATTAGAATATGTTCTAAAACTCGAGTAATACCAATCTGTCATCAAATTATAAATGTTTTTCTGAAAGAGTCTCAATCTTCTTTTTATTAACTAGAAGAACCCAAGCTGTAAGCAAACTCGAGGCTTTGCTAACCCTGCAAACCTATAGAACTGAACCACTAATATTACTCCACAATATGGATTGTTTCGCTTCAGATGGTCGCCCTAGGAGGTTGAAGCCTGATTTGAAAGGGACGAAGCCAGGAGCAAATATGACTGGGTGCACAATTTTTTTAGCCGTAATATAATAAAGTTAAAAAGTGAATTAAAACGAATATTTCTTTAAAACGATAAGACTAGAACATTTCGATGGACCGGGTGCATTTATGACACATTTGGGAAAAATCGTCGTTTTTCTTAAAAATTAACACTACATCGGAAAAATCCATAGGTGTCTCGTGCACCCGCGGGACACCCCCTGGCTCCGTCCCTATATTTGAACCGAAAACATCGCATGATGAATAAGAAAAGACAACTTATAAGGTTAAATTTGTTTAGTGTCATTGTACAATTTTTATAATAATTGCATGTAACTTTTTTTTTTGAACGGCAAAATTTATAAAACTAGCAAGGCGCTAGAAAAAACATTACAAAGAAATCAAGTGCGGGTTTTTAAGCCAAACATCTCTAGAAAAATTCCTACTACTTCTACTATTGCACCAAAGGAAATAAGAGGAGACAATATCATCAAAAAGTCTCGATCTAACCGGCTTGATATCTTCAAAAATAAAGCGATTCCGAAATCCCCAAATGAACCACCAAGAGACATAGAAAACTCCTTCCAAAATGCTTTTAATATGAACCGAGTTCATTAGAGGGAAACAATCCCCATTCCGAAAACGAAGACCCATAGTTGTATTCCCCAGACCCACCAAACGACACACTCGTTAAACACCATCCTGAGCCGACGAACAACTAACGAAAGATTATGATCTTATGTTTCCGAAGAGCAAATCGAGCATGAGAAAACTCCAAAGGAACACCTATAAAGATGAGCAAATTAAGCCTAAGTAGGCAAACAATCTCGACGAGCACAGCCATATGAAAACGTTGATTTTAATATAATAAATTTAACCCACCGAGTACATCACAAAGAGATGGAAGAACCATATTATCAATGGCTAACCGAACCTCTTTTACGCTGAAACCCCCACTACTGGAAAGAGAAAAATACCATCGATCGCTTACTGAAGAAAGAATCACAAAATCCAAAACCGACTGTAATTCTTCGAGTTGTTGATGTTCTACACCTCCTCTAACAGCTCTCCGAAAAGACGGTTTCCCACAAACCCACATTTATCAACAATAACATTTATATGTGATCAATAATCAAGAGCGAATAACCTCGAACCTGAAAACGAAACGAAATGTCCTCCATTCCATGATTCTGACCAAAAACTAGTTAACACCATCACCTATATTTGTTTGAACAATAAGAAGGAAATCAAAACCTGTAAAATTAAGACCGGAACTGCCTTCAAAATTGAACTACCATAGAAGACTTGTGAACCGAATGGGTATATCAATCTTATTCCTGAATCGCTGGGAATTACTCGACAAAAACCAAAGAGACCCATCTTGAGAAACGAACCTCCACACCATATGTGAGAAGGAGAGCCGATTAAGACCGAAAGGGTAACTTGAAACCCCTAAACCGCCTTTTTCTTTGAAGCAAGCACCTTATCCCAAGCAATCCAAGATATTTTTTTCTCCGATTTGCTAGCCCCTTTAAAAAAATTACTACGAATAGATTCCATAAACTTAAGGACGCCTTTAGGAACCTTAAAGATCGACATATTGTAAAGTGGAGAAGCACCAAGAACCGAATTTAAAAGAGTGAGACGTCCTCCAATCGAAAGGGTTTTTGCCTTCCACTTACAAAGACGAGCTTTCAACTTAACACGACATCATCCATGCATTAAACCGAACATTCATCTCACTCCACCCCACATTAAATCACCCAAGTAACAAGATTTCTTTTCCATAAAAAACAACCTAAATTACAAGCCATGATACTCCACACCAGATCGGGAACCCCCACTCCCTACATTCTTGACTATTTTGAATATTGATCTTTAACCCGATCAAGATGAAAGCACTTAAGGATATTAATAATACCGCTCAAATTGCTATTAGACCATTCACCCATAAACAAAGCGTCATCCACATAAAATAAGTGAGATAAGACTAAGGACTCATGTAGCTGGATACCTTTAAACACCCCTTCTCCTACCGCTTTATTAACAGATAAATGCAAGGATTCCATAACAAGAATAAAAAGATAAGGAGATAACGGGTTACCTTGTTTGAGACCACAATGGAGGTGAAATTCATCAGAAGGACTTCCATTAACTAAAATTGGAGCCTTAGAAAAACCAAACGTACCTCGAATCGAATTACACCAAATCGAACCAAACCCGAAAGCTTCAAGCACATCAATCAAATAGTCCCAACGAACCGAGTCATAAGCCTTAGCAAAATCTATTTTAAAAAACATCGCTTGCTTATTCTTCCTTTTACACCAATCAAGCACTTCATTGAGAATAAACGGACCATCCAAAATCTGTCTATTGGCAACAAAAGCAGATTGAGTGTCAGACACTAAATTTGCTATCACCATAGCCAACCGATTTGCCAAACTTTTTGTAACGACTTTATAAACGCTCCCAATCAGACTAATCGGACGATAATCATTAACATGTTTTGCATCCATGACCTTAGGGATTAAAGCAATAAAAGAAGAATTACATCCCTTTGAGAAAGACCCATGCTTGAAAAATTGCTCTACAGCTTCACAGAAGTCCGGCCCGATACATTTCCAATATTTCTTGAAAAATTCAAAAGTGAACCCATCCGGACCCGGAGACTTATTGTCTCCACAATCCCACACAGCTGATCTAATCTCGTCATGAGAAACAACTTGCTCCAAGTCAGCAACCTGATCACAAGAAAGCCTATGCGGAAAAAAGAAATTTAGTCTCAACCTAGCTGAAGAAGGTTTATTAAAACGAGTTTCATAGTGATCATGAAACAATTTCTTCACTTTGATTGGATCAGTACACCATATACCGTCATCAAATACACCGCGAATAGCAAGATGAGATCGTTTCTTATTAATGATACCATGAAAGTATGATGAGTTCTCGTCACCTTCAATCGCCCATCTCACTTTTGACTTCTGGAATGCGTCCCTCGTCTCCATCTCCTTTAGGTCATTAAGATTACATTTTAATTCATGCCGCCTAGCAATCAGAGAATCATTCGGACCTAACTGATCCAACTTTTTATCAATATCCCGTAGCTCTAAAATAATTTGGTTCTTGAAACCAACAGTCTGAGACTTCTTATCCCTAATCCACAATCTAATAGCTCTTTTAAGCTCCTGAAGCTTCTTTTTAAAACGAATCATTTTATTGTTATCCGAAAAATCATAACCACTCCATGTATGTTCCACCATTTCATCAAATCCGGAAAGCTTAAACCACGAATGATAAAACCGAAAAGGAGTCGGGCCAAAATCCACTTTAACTTCTCGTAAAAGAATTGGACGGTGATCAGATAGATGACGATCCAAACACAACGCCGTGATTGAAGGAAAAAGATTGAGAATTCCTTCCGAGACAATAAATCGATCAAGCTTACTCATTTTTTCCGCCGAAGGATGCGACCAAGTATATGAATAACCCTTCATTTTGATATCTATTAGACCGGAAGAAAAAATGAATTTATTAAAGAAACTAGCATTACTAGGATTAAAACTCGTCCTACGTCTTTCCTCATTAGAACGCATCTCATTAAAATCACCCATGAGAATTGACTCCCCATTCCAGCGACCCAACAAAATCAATATATAATCCCATAACACACGTCTCAACCTAGGCTCTTGCGACGCATAGATTGAAACGATGAGAACCTTAGTTTTATTTGGAATCCACGTCCCATAAATAGCAACAAAAGAATCAGATATAGTAGCATAATCTTTCTTGAAAATAGACTCTTCCCACATACATAAGATACCGCCAGAATTACCAACAGATTCGCTAAAAACGAAATCATAGTTCGAGTTACCCCACATAAACTTCACGTCCATGTGTGACACCTTTTCCATCTTCGTTTCTTGGATTGCGATAAAATTAAGTTTATTATTGTTTGTTAACTCCTTAACCCACTCCTTTTTAGACTTGTTACCAAGTCCTTGAATATTTAACGACATAATATTCATTTGAAAACTACATCGTCTCCTTTATTCTGAATGATAGATTCTATATCCTTTTCACACCCGTCCATAGAGTACCCCATAGCTCTACCAACACGAACCATCTCTTCAAGAACTCCTAACACTGATCCCCCTTTATGTATTCCACTTCCCCCACCAGAATTCAAAGAAACATCATCATGAACGACTTGGGAGTTATGCATTACCTTAGCACTAATCGATGGTGATACCTCTTTGTCTTGTTGAATGACATTCTCGTCCATATTCACTTCCATATCTCTCAAATTCAAGGGCTCCACGTGTGAAAATCCCGGTGGGTGGGACAGCGAGGGACTCTGATCTAAAGGCTCCACTACGGCAGTCTTCTTTCTTAGTAAATCATGAATACCAAACGGATCAGAAGATTGCTGATCGTCCATATGAACACTGTTGCCCTTTATCGTAGAAGAGGTGTCTTGGAATTCTGTTTCAGCAACTACATCTTCTTCACTACCATTAAACTCTCCCTCCTCTTCCTCATTCAAGTTAAACCGATTGTCTTTACGTTCTTCCCCTTGAATAGACTCATCATCCGAGACGTTTGTCTTTTCCTTTAGTGTTTCAAAATTCGGATTCCATGTGAAAAGTTCTTTAGCACGTACCATGAATACTTTGCCTCTAACAATAATCTTAAACGATTCGAGAATGGACACAGGATGTTTGGTTAGGATGCACAAACGTTTACGCCCAAACGAAGATTCATAAGCATCTTCAATATCCATCACGTCCCCCCATTTGTTACCTATTTTAGAGAACGTTTTGCGAGACCACGCGTATAGAGGGATTCCCTCGATATCAATCCATATCACACGTTCATCACTCACGAAATCTTGTTTCACTTCTTGTATCACTTGAAACCAAGAGTTAACCCCTGTATGTTTCATCATGTTTATCTTCGTATCGACCTTATCGAATTCAAACATAATCCAAAGTCCACCAAGGTATGATATTTTTACATTCACGAAACCTTCATCAGCAAG
The DNA here is from genome assembly GCA_026074375.1 of Tanacetum coccineum. Taxonomy (NCBI): domain Eukaryota; kingdom Viridiplantae; phylum Streptophyta; class Magnoliopsida; order Asterales; family Asteraceae; genus Tanacetum; species Tanacetum coccineum. The sequence goes on from BQNB010023654.1 coordinate 27,762, forward strand.
TATGTTTTGCACTTTAGGAATTGAATCAAATACCTTTACTTTCCCCATGGCACACTTAGAGAAGTCTCTTTCCACCACGCATTCATCGTCTAACATCAAGGCAGGGGCGGTCGACAATAAAGAACCAGGTTGAGTCGTTTGTACGTACCCATTTACAGCAGAAACATAGGAGGTTTCACGGCCTAATTGCTGTTTAGAACCCATAAAACCCATACCTTGAGCAGAAGTTGTCTTCAATCCACTCGAAACAGGAGCATTAGGCTGGGAATTCAATTGCTTTTGAGGTCTATCATAACGTACTTGGTTCGCATACAAATGATAACTCCCAATCCATAACGTACATAAATTCGCCACCAACCTATCAAGATCAAAAACCTTAATAAAACGGACAAATGCGAATCGCTTCCCTACTTTAGATTTCTTGGATGGGATAAACACATCCACCACCGTTCCATACACGCTACACCTATTCCATAGATCCCGAGAATTGACAGAGTCCGGAAAATTAGTCACAAAGACGGAATGAGAAATTTTCCGTGTAAGATCTTCATTTGATGAAAAGTTACGCCTATCCTTCGTACGATTAATTCCGGTCATTTGGATTGAAGGGAGATCAGAAATATTCAAACAATGAAGGCAAGATTTAAATTGAAAACGTAACCGGAGTATGATCAGATCCAATTACAACACCCTAAAAAAATGTCCTACCTTTGATGTCCCACTTTTGTTGTCCCGCCTCTGATGTCCCACCACAAGGATGTACCACCTATGACGTCCCAACTATAGTGTCCCATCTATGGTATTCCATTCGGAAAAGGGTTAAAAAATTAGATTTTTGGGTTGAAAGGATTCTGGGAGTTGAAGAATGATTATTGTGATTAAAAGATGTAGGATTAAGAATAGATCGGAAAGGTTATTGATGGCGTTTGATCCCGCCGGAAAGGTTATAGATCAGATCTTTTTTCTTTCTCAATAATAATGTGAACATTTTCATTTCAAGTGTGCTCTTAATTCTTATTACACATACTTTTTTTTAACAACGAGAATATATTAAAAGAACTAGCAAAAGCTAGAAAAATATTACATATGAGTTATTGAAACAATAGGATTTCTTAACCTATCTACCCAACTAATCTTAGACTTCGGATTTCTAGAGGAAATCCACAAGTATAATTGAGAAACAATAAAATCCCAAAGCACTGCCTTTATTGGAGGAGTATTAGAGAAGATCAAGCGATTTCTAAAACTCCATATAGACCACATAAGAGTCCCTCTCACGCCTTCAAGATAATCCTTTACCTTGTTCGAAAGCTGCAAAGTACCAATCCAATCAAAACATTCGAAAATATTAGCACAAATGGGAATGTCGAGATCCCACCACCTAGCCAACTTAGCCCACAAATCCAACGCCATATCACAAGAGAAAAATATGTGGTTAATCGTTTCGATGTCCATCTGACAAATAGGACATAAGATCGAGTTAACGTCAATACCTCTTCTATCAAGGTTTACCCTAGAAGGGAGCTTATTAAGCATCAATCTCCAAATAAAAATATTGACTTTAATTGGAATGTAGCGAATCCAACGAGTAGCATTAGGAGCTGTGTCTAACGTTTTGGAGTCGACCAAATACCAAACAGATGCAACAAAGAACCCAGAAGAATCCAACGTCCAAAGCCAAGAATCTCCTTGATCAGAAAGTGTGATATGTTCGATCTTTGCATGTAATTCAAAAAGCTTAGCAATTTTAATAAACCCCCCCCCTGTGGTTGACGCCTGAGAATAGAGCTCACATACTGGAAGGGAATTCGATTCATAACCAAACAAAGTCTATCCGTATCCAACATATAAATACGAGGGAAAAGAGTTTTTGGCTGTTCACCACACCAAACATCCTCCCAGAATCTCGTAGAAGCATCATTACCAATTTTACGAGCACAATAAGAAAGCAAGTCAATACCTTTAAGCTTTACGCGCTTAATGAAAGAAAGAATACCTCCCCAGATGATGTAGCTAAGGCGACGAGGAGAAGTATCATTGATGCTTCCATGAGGCCCATGAATGCTTTTGATGACCCTCACCCAAAGATTGGAAGGGCTGCAAAGAAACTACCAATTCAATATGACCACAGAGCCGATATTGAGCCCGAAAATACTCCCGATTCTAAGACCTCCAAGGTCTTTACTAGCTAAACATTTGTTCCAGCGCACCCATGACATTTTCCTCTCATCAATGTCACCTCCTAAGAAGAATTGATTACGCATAGGTAAAGGGCATAGGATAAATCGACATGTAATAGGTTGGAAGGTGACCGAGCACAGATTTGATTAAAGAAAGCCGGCCTCCAACCGATAACAAACGAGCTTTCCAAAGAGCAAGTTTGGAAGAGAATGTTTGCGTAATAGCTTTCCAATTAGAACATAAAGCCATGTTACCTCCAACAGGAACTCCAAGATATTTCATAGGAAAGCTGGCAGCCCTGCATCCAATAGAATAAGCCATGTTGGAGACGATCGCCTCAGGAACACCCACTCCAAGAATATTACTTTTAATGATTTTCAGACCAGATATAAGGTAGAAGCGGCGAAGCATACGAAGAAGATTATGAGCATTCAAGTAAGACCAATCTCATTTGAAAATAACATCATCAGCGTAGATGAGATGGGAGATACGCATGTTATCATTACCAAAAATAGAACCTTTAAAAATGGCCATCGTTTCTGCCATATGCGTGAGCATATGCAAACCCTCCATAGCTAAAATAAAGAGAAAATGATATAGGGGATCTCCTTGTCGTAAACCCCTACAAATATCAAATTCAGAAGTAGGAGACCCATTAACAAGGACAAAAGAACGAGCACTATGTAGACAACCAAATATCCAAAAACGCCACTTGTGACCAAAGCCAAGTTTTCCCATAATCAGGTCCAAGTAATCCCACCTTAGAGAATCAAAAGCTTTCTCGAAATCAACTTTAAAGACCATAAGCTCTTTCTTGCGTTTGTGATACCAAGCCATAACTTCATTAAGAATAAGGGGACCATCTAAGATATTTCTACCTTTAATAAAAGCAGATTGTTCGAAACTAATGCAACTTCCAATAACCGAACCAAGTTTATTTGCAAGAAGTTTACTAATGATTTTGTATTGACATTCTATAAGACTAATAGGACGAAAAATCATTAACGAACTTTGCATTAGAAACTTTTGGAATCAGGGCGATAAACGAAGAATTACACATACTTTAGTTTGTAGCACCTCATTCTCAGGACCGTTTGACGCATATTCAACTAAAAAACGAGGCCGTGTTATGCATAAAAGTTCGTACATGTATTCGTTTAACATGTTCTCAAAACACTAGTACACGATTTATGATCCAATTTTTAGCATTACCTTTTACATAATAAGATATTTCAAAAAGTGAAAAAAGAAGGTTGAGAAACTCAATTGGACTAATGGGTAGTGCATTATTGCGTGACAAAATTGAGCATTTCTACTGGTCAATAAAGTAAAAATTGGCTTCAATTTAGTAAAATTCATCTAGATTTCATCCAACAAAATGAATATGTATACAAACATATGTGTGTGTACCAAATGCCTCTTGGCCTAACAATATGTGAGTAGCTTATCAACCTAGAGGTTGTGGGTTCAAGTCTCATTGAAGACATGTGAGATATAATTTGTCAGATACAGGCTGATAAAAAAACATAGAAAAAGCTTCGGAGACAATGGATACTAACGAATACCCTACAAACTTCAAATCGATCGTTCTCAATCTGTAATTTAATCTTCCTTATTGTTTTTTTGGTAAAGGGTGTTACCCCGGTAAAATATATTACTCCAAAAACATGTTTAAGTACAAAGGATGAGAGTGAAGTCTCATCTCAGCCTATTACATAGGCAACAAACAAGCAATAACAATGCTATTACCGAACCACTACATAAAGATTGACAAGTCAAACTTATAAACAAACAAGATAGAAATAAAAAAACTGCTTTCTATTACGTCCCTTGATGCGGATATCAAATTGATCACCAAACTGAGTCTCGTAACCATCATAATCATATACCTCATCTTCATCCAGGTCCTAATCGCCACCACTCGAGGAGATAAAACTATCCATGCCATCCATTGAATTAGACTCACCACTAATACCCCTAGACGAACCAGGTTTAGAAGATAATCCCTCGTTAACCTCCGTAGAGATATGATCCACATTTCCATCCTCGTCCAACGAGTTTAATGCCTCAAAAGAGTTCACATTGCTCCTTATTGTTATTGGTTCCTTGTTTGTTCTTCTAAATTTCTTAACGCATCATTAATTATTAAGTCTGCATGATCTAGGGTTTGTAACGATTTTTATTGATCGTTCTTAACCTTACTTCAAACATTCTTATCAATACTGATCGTTGGATATTTTAATAGTTCTAAACAAGTTCTTTAATTTTTAGGGTTGAGCGAATTAGGGTTTTTTGCGTTTTAGTTTTTAAGGTTTCGGTTAGATTCTGGTCTCGTCTTTTGTTATTGTTTAGTGTGTGCTTATTGATCATACTATCATTGTGCTTGTTATTGTGGGTCTCTAAGCACTTTTCATGGAAAGGGGTAAGGGAGATGGTAATAATCTTGTTACTGGTGTGAAGAACGATTTGCCTGGTAATAAGCTCAAACAGAATGTGGTTTTTGATCATGTTGTTTTGTATTATTCTGGTAGTTTTGAGCAACCCACTTCTAGTCGGCTTAAGAATGCTACTGGTGGTGAACCCGAAGGTTATGTGGACAATGATTTGGGGGCTAATCGACAACATGATAGTAAGCATCGTCCTCCTTCTTTTGCTAGTTTTCTTCATGAGGAGTCTAGTCAAAGAAAAGTGAATTTCCGTACTCTTGAGATGAAAAAAACTGATTTGGCTGATGTTTTAATTCCCATGTTGTCGGTTTTAGAAGTTTTATCAGGGTTTGAAAATACGTTATATGGGTATTTTCTTGGGAAGAAAGTAGCATTTCTGGTTGTGGAAATGTATACTTTGAATTCTTGGCAAAAATATGAAGTTAAAAGTGTTATGGGGGATAAAAATGGCTTTGTCTTCGTTCAATTTTCTTATGATACTGGTTTGGAAGGGGTGCTGGAGCATGGAACATGTCTGACACATAATGCACCATTCATCTTGAGGAAATGGAATCCAAGTTCTAAGTTGTCTAAAGAGGAACTACTTATGTTCATGTGTGGATCAAATTTCATGGTGTTCCTACATCGGTATTTACTATAAACGGTCTGAGTGCTATCGCCACTCGTCTTGGCACCCCCGTTATGTCAGATTCGTGTACTGTAACTACATGTGTGCAATCTTGGGGTGTATGGACTATGCACAAGCTTTGGTGGATATAAGGGTTGATCGAGCTTTTAAGGACACAATGGTGATTTCAGTTCCTAACCCGGATGGCAATGGTGTCACTATGCATACTATTGAGGTGGAATATGAATGTAAAACCCCCAAGATTTGGAACATGTTTGGTTTTTGGTCACGATGATGAGCAGTGTCCTAAGCGTGTCATTGTTGATTTGAGGAATTTAGGAAAACAAGGAGGAATGTCAAATGATGGTTTCCAAACTGTTTAGAGGAAGGGTGTTCGTGCTCCTCATGTTAGCAAACATGGGACGGGAGGTAATTATAGTCTTCTTAAGCAGCAGGTGCCTAAATCGGCTTACCAGAAGAAGACAAATAGTACTCTGGTTTCTATTTCATTTTCTACTCTTAAGGAGGATAACGGTACACCTATGGATGACTTGGTTGATGGTACAGAGAATAAAGTGGGGGCTCCTCCCATAAAGACTGATATTTGGTTAGGTAGAAAAGGGAAATATTCTTCAGAATCAGGTTTCACGTCTCTTAACCCGTTTGATTTACTCACGAAGGATGATGGGAAGAGTATGTTGCGTGGTCTATAGGATAGTGATGATGATCCTGATGAGGACGATGGTTCTGATGAAACGGCTCATTCTTCTAAGTCAATGGGTAACTCTACGGGTCGCAACACGTAATGTGTAGGTTTCCTCTAGTTATACATGTTCCGTTATGGTTTCATTTATATTGTATAACTAGAGTAGTTATTGTGTCTTTGGCATGTCGAAGACTTTAATTTGGTTTGTTTGTTTATCAAGCGTTGCTTGAGGTTAATGTGGTACTTCAGTCACATTCCATTGTATTTAACTGATTGGTTTTAAAATATTTTACCGGGGTAACCCTTTACCTAAAAAGATATAATTTGTGAGATATGTGGTGTAAGTTGTTAAAATTTGTCATTCTAAAAACAAAAACATATATGTCAATTTTGTAAAAAAACATAAAAAGAAGGAGATAATAAATTATATGAAGTTAAGTATACTTCACGGTTTTCAATTTTTTTGAATCTTTATAAATTTAATAGATACCTTTTATACTGTATATTTTATAATTAAAAATACAACAATATGTTGTTATTAATGATATTATTATTAGTATTGTTTATGTAAGGTATGTAAAACGCATTTGGAGAATGATTTGGGATGGTTGTGTTGTTTGGTTTCTCGTGTTGAACGATAAGGACCCGAAGAGATGATTGAGATCATGAAGCTCGGGTGACACTTAAATGAACCATCTTTGTAATGTGTGGGTGTTATTGTGTGTAACAGTTGTGCCCAAGGGTATGAACTTACTTGGTGAAGTTGTGAGGGATGCATTCTATTTGTAGTGAGGTATTAGGGTTTAGAGATAAACACTTTGTGGGATGATCAATGGCTATAGGAAGGCCACACAATGATCATTCGGTAAGCAGACAAAGAGGACAGGTTGGACTGTCTCATTGGCTCTTACGGGATCGTGCTAGCTGTGTGCCCCAATGTTAGGTGTCAGATGGTACATCTTAAACGTTAGCGACACTTGGGGAATAGCGGTCCCCTACATGTGTACTCATACGTAGAGCAGAAGCTACCAGGCCAAGTGTAGCCTGGGTTTGTGATCGGGCTTTCATTAGGTGAGTGCTAATGGGACTTAGTTTTGGGCTTGATCCGAGCGTCTAATTATTGGGCATTGGGATATTAATATTGATACACTATCAAGTATATATTAAACGAATGTATTTGCACGGAATTATAAATATAAAAAGAAAAACACGAGTTACTGTACATGTAAATGAATACACGAGATTATATATATATATATATAAACGACTCATGTTATTCCTCTTTATGAGATTAAGTAAGGATCTCCGGAAAAGTATTATCTTTTAACTATCTACATTCAATAACGACTCATGTTATTCCTCTTTATAAGTTTAACTCGCGCACGAGTTTAAAAATTGGCTTATTTACTGTTAACGGAGATATAAATATCAAGATAAAGGCACGACTTCACATGTTACTGTGAGATGAAAATAAATAGACAATATTCTAAATATAACAACGACACATATTTTTTTCAAAGTCATTATGTGCTACTAAACACGCATAATGTCTATAACACAACATCAATAGCTAAATTTAAACTAGACCAACCTAAACACCATGTCACTTAAACAAAGTCAAATCTTCTGTTCAACACATAATGAAAAAAATATGTGTCAGCTAAATTTAAACTAAACTAATCTAAACACCATGTTAGTTTAAATATTAATCGATAATTCGATAGAAACACATAATGAAAAAAATATCTAAAAACTCGTACATACACGAGTTTTATAACTATATAAACAAGCATGGTACCCGCGCGTTGCTGCGGGGTTGCTTGTATTATGTTGGTTTTATAAAGACGATTTTTGTTGTTATATGTTTGTTTCTTAACTGCAGAACAAAGAAATGAAATACAAAGAGAATTTCAAAGGGAAAATTCCAAAATTTATTGAACTACTTTTGCCAAAAGCTTGTACAAGGTCTCAGCAACTTTTGGCAGTCAAGATGCCGGCTTCTAGTATACATATGAGGGAGTAATTTTAAGATTTAGATTGCTATATCAAAACTACAATAACAATCCATCATTCATATATCGGATTACATAAAATACGAATTACATATTTACTCATGAAGAGCATAGTGTTTCTTAATATTGTGAGGGACACTTACAAATCATTCACACCAAATATTACACTCATATGAATCTAATCAATCATTATAAACATTGAATCAGCCAATTAAACTTAAAACATTTATTAATCAATAAAAGTTTTATAGAAAATTGTAAGTACCTAGTGGAGTATTTTGTTGGTAACTTGGTATTTGGTCTGAACAAAAAAGCGTACGACCTCAACCGCATCACATGCCGCTTTAACTTCCATGACCACAACCAAAAGCTTCTCCCTATGCGTCTCGCCTACGCATCATCATCACTTCACAACGGCCAACTCCTCAACCGCTTTCTTGAGTTTCTCATCTGCTAAAGTAGAAAATCAGTATTAAGAAATGCTTGTTTCACAAAGTTTAATATCATTAAAATGAGAACCTGCACTCACATATACGGTCATATAACTCGTGTACATTACTGTTGCCACTATATAAAAACAAAGATTCAGGGGTATTACCCACATCAGATAGTGAAACAGTGCGTCTAGTCTACATTAATTTAAAGGTACCATAAATATAGATTGATAATAACATATTAAAAATATTCATAAACATCAAAAATAACCTGAAAACAGAATCAATAGTAAGAGGTACGTGTTGAAAAACTTTTAATTGCTGTTAAAAGTAAGCTCTATAGCAGCTTTGGCGGGAATAATGGAAATTTATGTAAAAAACGCGGGTCAAGGGAACAAACTACCTACATATATGCCACTGTTCCTTAAACAGAACATAGCGTATTCAGAAACTCCCATCGAATTTAACGTTCATTAGATTATATGGTTATGTGAAGAGAACCAAGCCAAGGTGTCGCACAGTCCACATACATATATATCATATCTATTTATTCTGTCAATGGTATTGTGTGTATAAGGCTCAGATAGGTTGAGAACCGAAAAAAGCGGATACATCCGGCCCGGCAGCAAACCTGATGATTTGCCATGCAAAGAGGCGAATGATCATAGCTTTAATCGTCTATTTTTAGATTCATCACGGCCCCTTATAATGAATGTGACAATTATTCTCAGCCCGCAGAAACTGACTGAAAGCTAAAAAGCCAAGAAAATGGGCCAATCAAAACGACGTTGTGTCGATCGCCTAATGAACCGTTATCTCTATTATGTCAATTGTATAGTGCCTATGAGGCTCAGATAGGTTCAGATCGAAAAAAGCAGATACATCCGCCATGGTTGTATACCTAATGGTTTGCCTCGCGAAGACGTTGATGATCACAGCCTTAACGAACCTCTTTAAATTCATCACAACCTCATAATAAATATCAGCATCATTTTTAGAATCGAAGAAAATGGATACATCTTACGTAGCTGCAAGCAGACATCAACAAAGCATCACATCGAAAGAGCAATATTGCAACTAATATAGCCACAAATAGTGCGAAAGCATGTGTCGTTGTCTTGCCTGCAAAAAATAAACACAGGTTGCAAGCAATATTGCTCTTTCGATGATGTATTCCAAAATCAGAAACAATAGGGCAAAGGGGGATCAAATACCGATAAAAAAATTGTTAGGCAGCAACAATGTTGCAATAGAGTGATAGTCACCGAATCACAGGTTGGCACATTTGCTATGTCTCAAAATAAAATATAAGTGCGAACAACCTTAAATAACCACAACCTGAATCAAAAGCCTTTAATCGTCTGTTACTTAGGACTCTTGTCTAGGGAATTTTTTATGGGCTTAGATAAGAGCTTCATTTTGAAGCGTATCGTGGCTGCATACCTGTAGGGTAGCCTCGCCAAGTTACGCATCGTTCATCTTCATCATTGCCACACCATAAGTGTTTTATGAGTGTCACATATAACACCGTGATCTGAGTTTCACATATAACAATCAGATAGTATAGTATCTTTTTCAATTGTGTTTCCTAATGGCTCAGACCATACCTTGGCTGCAAGAACTTGTTAGGTGGTGTTGCGTTGCCAGGACGAATGCTGAGTTCACACATCCCCATCAATCAAAGACTCACAACTCTTGTAACATCAGCATCGCCTGCAATCAATAAAAGAAGTAAATAAGGTTAGTCGATTCATATGGGCAAGAAGGTGTATGCACAGTACGATACTTACCCACAATAGTCACAAGGGCTTCAAATTTGTTACAACCTCAAATAAGTGCAACGGTAAAGAATGATACTTTTGATTTAGGTAAACATGCCTTTCCTTTAAAAAGACACACATACTAAATGATACAGGCCAATGAAACTGGCCGAAGTAAGCTGAAACAAAGAAGAAGCAGGCTTGTGGCATTTTCCTACATGCTCCATAGTAAACAGGTTGAAATTTCATATAAGGCGATACATCCGGCATGGTTGCAAACCTGATGGTTTACCCTACCGATGCGCGAAGTATGAAGCCTTGAAACATTTCACCATGTTCAAGTGTACACCAACAATCATATCCAATACCGACAAAAAAAATTGTCACACAGCAACAACGTTGCGATAGAGTAAAAGTCACCGAATCACAGGTAACCTTAAATGACCACAACCTGAATCAAAAGCCTTTAACCCTCTGTTACTTAGCATTCTTGTCCACCTTAAAGCCTCAATGTCATCATGTCGAGTGGCAAAAAAAGTAATTATAATCACAATAACTATACTCCAGCATATGTAAAGCTTACGAAACCTTAATTGGTACTTGCGTACCAAAGGCATACACGAAAATACAGATACGCAAATAGAATATTTGGCAACTAATCGAAACCCTAATAAGTTTACCCATATTTTCATCAAGAAGACCACATCGAAGATAACTCAATCGAAAACCTTCTTGATACCAATCAATAGCACATAGTAGGGAGACGATAGTCAACCTTAACATCAACTGAAAGGAACACGGTAAGTAAACAATTACGCATAAAAGTATCGACGAAGGTAAAGACGGCAAACCTGCTATGGAGTTGATCGATGAAGCTTGTTGATTAAGATGATAGTACAATGGCCTGTGACGAAGGTCTAGAAGGTGAAAAGGAAACGACAAAAGTTGTGCACGAATGAAGGTGTTATAGACAGATATTTTGATGGGCTGGACTAACGTTGGGGATGGGTTGGACTACCATCATTAATAGTTGTTAAAATGCACAGTGCATTTTACATCTGTTATGATAAAATATAAAATTATTACGGCGTCAAAATGTAACATCGAAATTTTCTATCACATGATGAAACGACACGATCATGTCAGAAAATGAAAGTGATTGAAGAGATCATAACACGCTATAGGGTACCCCTATTGGTACATCTGTCCACTGAATAATGTCAAATGGTACAAAAGATTCTTTTTGTACCCTCCTTTTTACAGTGCAACGCAGTTTTTTATTAGTTTTTGTTTCGTAATTTTTGACATTTTCATACTTTTGACCTGTTAAACTTTATATTTTTCGTTTTGTTTTTTCCGTGTCACAATTTTATAACATATACAAAATTATAAAAAAAATTAAAAAAAAACGCAAAAAACTCGGAGGGGTACAAACGGTGTTTCAGATGGTACATATAACATAAGCACATAACCCACTCTATATTGCTGTTGGTGATCCAATTGTAATGAATGCATATAAATTGAGAACCATTTTTGTACTATGCAATGAGAACCATTTTTGTATTTCTCCTATGATCGAATGCAATGAGAACCATTTTTGTACTATGCAATGAGAACCATTTTTTTTCTTTTTGTGTAAATATAAAATAACGTAAGTTAAATTTACTCACGGACAAAAATCAGTGAGTGTCATACAAAGCTTAAAGCTTCATTAGCAACTAGTTTCAGGGACATCGAAAACCATCTGAAAATACACTTTAATATGTGTGTGTGTATTAGTCAAGAGAAAAAGTTATAGATTCTTTACACAGTAATAACACAAATGTGTTATTGAGAAAGTAAACTTCTCTCCTAGAAACACACTAAGATGGTATTTTCTTTTTCACTTAATTAGCGAGCCTAAAGATTTAATTTCTCTTTATTGAAGATGTTCTCAAAAACATCTCTTTCAAATAAGTTACTAAACTAAACATCACTCGAGAGTCCAGACCATTAATTTTAAAAACATCCTTTAAGCTAAGCTAGTATAAGCTAGTATGATTGTGTTGTTGATCCATAAACTTCCACTTATGTTTTAGTTTAGGGTAAATTACATCGTCGGTCTCTAAACTCTACCCCGTTTGCCCGTTTGATCCCCAGATAACGGGGACTCTCATACGGGGTCTCTTTTTGACACTGTTGTTACCCGTTTGGTCCCTGGAGTCCTGAGATGGGTAACGACGGTTATCTCCGTCGTTATCCAGGCCGCGTCGCCCTTCTGTTCAAGGGCACAAGCGTCTTTTCACTATTATTTTTGGTTGCACGTTTGGTCCCTGACTCTTAGTATACTACAGTAAGTTTACTGTTCTCTTTTTTTGGTCGTTTAGCGTTGGCGCATTTTTTTCCCCGCCTTTTTCCTTTTTGCCAAAACACCCAACCAGTGATATACCTCATTCTGGAATGAAGTTGCACGTAATTTACAATACCAAACAAAGTGATTGACATGTAAAAGTAAAGCTTAACAATACATATTACTGCAAAAAATCAAAAGATTACAATTTTAACTAGGCATTCGACATACCCGAAATACCCAACGGCCTAATTTTAACATCAAATTCTAACAACCATTTTACAAAGACTCATAATCACACACTTGCAAGAGACGGAATAAACTCATAAAGGTTAGGATCAACTTCAAAAGTTGTAATGAACTCAACCTCATCAGCATCATCATCCATTTGATTAGATCCAATATCAAAGATTTCAATGTTAGTTTTTGATATTAGGTTGTATTTCACAACCTTTCCAGATAAGTTTATCACCACAAAAGCATCCTCTTCCCCTTCTCCCAAACAAATACTCTAAACACTTGTCCGAATCGACTATCCTTCTGTAAGTGGATTCATTAATTGCTCAATATTAACAAAGTACCTAACCAACCACACGGAAGACCCTTTCATCATCTCGTAGATAGTAAACTATGTAGGGCCAATATCATCTCTGTATACAAGAAGCAACATATGAGGTATTTCCATGAGCAGTAAAATTGGATCATTACTAGGGCCGCCAAAAGACTTTAAGAAGTTCCTTCCCTTATGCAACCCATGAGGGATTTCTAAGCTTGTCATAATTGGATGATCATGGTCTTCAATATTTAATTTGCAATGCTTAAGCTATCTATTCAACCCCTCTAGCCAATAGAAGGCGTCATTCTAATAGATTGCACTTTCAAAATGATCAAAACTGAAGTAGCTAAACCGGTCTCTGTAGAAGCTCTAATTCTCTGTCTTTGAAGAGTAAATATGAATCTCAGTCTCACCAGATGCGCGTTCAGTTTGCATCACTTTGTAGTGAAGTGATTTTCTAGGATCAAAGGCCAATCTAAATACACCACTGCTGTAAAAACATGAATCATCACGCAAGTAGTAATTTGGTTGCGGAAGCCTTTTATACAAATTAGTGGATGGATTATAGACGTAATAAAAAACAGGCCATGCCGAACCAGTACACAGAAGCAAACCATTGCAAGATTGCAATATCTTAACATGATCAACTTCTTCAGCGTAACCAAATGAGTGATCCATAGTGGATTTTTTTGAGTTAAGTCTCGAATCTAATGACACAAAATCACATTCAAATAAAGATCTAAGATGATTAGCAAAAATACCAGCAGGAGGATCAAGGTTAGGGATTTTCTTGCGTCTATAAGTGAAATCAGGGGAAGTGAGAATTTGTAGCCATTGTTTTGATACGATTGTAAAGAGATGAATACAAAGAATAGATAATCGGGTTAATATTTCGATCAGAAGGTCGTTGTTTGTAAAGACTAGATGTGGTTGTTCAGAGTTTTCTCAACCACGTGTGTTGCGAGTTTGCGACATCATCGCCGATATGTTATGACTTTTGAAGTTGTTGCCGGAATTATTACTAAAATGTATTGCAATACAAATAGTGTGTTAAATCACTCTGGGAACACACCAGTCTGACACATCATTAAATAGTGAATATTGCGCAGGGATGAAATTTGGAATGCAAGTATTTTTAGGCAATTACCAAACACACCCTTAACTATCTTTGGATATTTTAAACTCTCATCGTTGGTCCTTTAGATCAAACACACCCTTAACTAGCTTTGGATAGTTTGACTTGTAGTATTCAAAGTGGTATTATTTTGGACACCACTCAAATTGGACTTGTAAAAGTCAAACTTATCAAAACATAGTAGTACAAGACTTCAAGCAACATTATTAAAGTGGACATTAGATGCATTAGCAATATCTTAGATTTTTGAACATAACGTGTTACATCGGCTACCATTGAAGGTATGATCAAACAACCAAAAAGGTAACTGATTCATACATTAGTAACTAATTAAGTCAGGCATTGGACAGACCCGTCAATACCTAATGGAGTAATTCTAACAGCAAATTATAACAAACATTTAACAAAGTTTTATCCCTCAAACACTTGCAAAAGACAGAATGAACTCATAAGGGTTACGAGCAACTGTATAAGGTGGAAAGAACTCATAATCATTATCCATTTGATTTGAACCAATATCAAAGATCTGACTGATAATATTTGATATGAGGTTATATTTTACAACCTTTCTAGATAAATTGATTACAAAAAAGAATCATCTTCCCTTTCTCCCAAACCAATACTCCATACAGTGGACTGAATCGACCATCGTTCGCGAAGTGGAGTCATAAATTCATCGGTATTAACAATGTACCTAACCATCCACATAGAACACCCTTTCATCATCTCGTATATAGTAAACTCTCTAGAGTCGATATCATCTCTATATACAAGAAGCAGACACCCACGCGACTCGAACAATCTCCCTTGTATATGCAAAATGCCTGGTATATCTATTTGTTCTAACATTGGATCATAACTACCATTGACAAAAGACTGTAAGAAGTTCCTTACTTGATGCAACCCATTGGGGATTTCTAAGGTTGTTATAATTGGATGGTCAAGGTCATCAATGTGGAATTTGTAAAGGGTAAGCTGATTATCCTAAGTTTCTAGCCAATGGAAGGCATCATTCCGATATATTAAAGTAGCAAAATGAGCAAAATTATAGTAGATTAACCGCTCCTTGCACTGGCTCCAATTGCATGTCTCTAAAGAGTAAACATGAATTTCAAGTTCAGCATGTAGGCATGCAAAAAGTTGCACCACTTAGTAGTCACGTGATTTTGTAGGATCAAAGGCCATTCTGAATACACCAGTTGTGTGAAGATGTGAATCATCATACGAGTTTTCTGGTTTCGGAAGCCTTTTAAACAAACTAGTTGATAGATTATATAGGTAATAAAAAGCAGGCGACCCCGAACCACTACATAGAAGCAAACCATTGCAAGATTGCAAGATCTTAACATGTTCAACTTCCTTATTGGAGCCAAGAGTGAATGAGTTATCCATAGCGGATTTTCTTGACTCAAGTCTGGGATCTAACGACACAAACTCACATTTAAATAACCTTCTACGCTGATTATCAAAAATACCAGCAGGATGATCAAGGTTAGGGATTTTTCCTGTGTCTATCGGTGAAATCAAGGGAAGTGAGAATTTGTAGCCATTGTTTGATACGGTTGTAAAAAGATGAATACAGAGAATAGGTAATCAGATTAATATTTCAGTTAGAAGGTCGTCGTTTGTAAAGACCAGATGTAGTTGTGCAGAGTTTTCTCGACCACGTGTGCTGCGAGTTTGCGACATCATCACCGATATGTTATGACTTTTGAAGTTGTTGCTAGAATTATTACTAAAATGGAATATAAATAGTGTGTTATATCACTGGGAACACATTAAAACGGGTGGAAAAAGCAATTTAGTAATACAAAAGATCACTTTGGGAACACACAAAAATAGTGTGTTAAATCACTTTGGAAACACACAAAAACGAGTGAGATAAGCAATTTAGGAATATGGAAAATCTGACACGTCATTAAATAGAGGACAATCTAACACCAAACTTACAGGGATAAAATTTGCAATATCCCAATTTTTTTAGCAGGGTAAATTTTAAACTCAAATGACATTTACCCAAGTCAAAGTATACCCAATAAAGTATCACTGTTGGTCCCAATCCTTAAAAACCTTGAACTGGTATTATTTTAGACACCACCCCAATTGCCTTGTAAAAGTCAAAATTATCAAATCCTCCTAAGGCCATTTGAAACAGAAATCATGTAAAGACAATCCACGCTCCAAGATACAAGGTCATTCATTGAATGATCTCAAAAAACATCAGAACAGCCTCTTGATACATAGGTCATAAGTGGATTATCTCTAAATCATCCACAAGGTACATAAGCCACAAGCAACATTATTTAAATGGACATAAGATGCATAAGCAAAATATTAGAAGATTAAACATAAACTGTGTGATCAACAACCATCCAATGTATGATCAAACAAACATGTCCAATTTTAAAGTGTCTATTGTTAACTTGAAACAACAATCCCTCTTGTTCAAACCTTCTTTTTCCCCTTTATGTCTTGATCGACAACTATTGCATCTTTTGGTTTTCTTGTTCTAAAGGTTTTGTTACTAATAAAAGCCCATGTATGATCTGCTGCAAGGCCTAGTATGCAATTCCTTATTAGAATAAGGCTTTTAGTAGGAAATGCTTTTGTTTGAACCTTTTGGGTTACAACTTTATGAGATGTAACCTTTTTTGACTTCGAGATGGAACTTTTTGATTTAGATGCAACTTCAAATTGTGCAATGTCCTCATCGGCTGGATCATCAGAATAAGTGTTTCTGAAAAGAAAAATGTTTAGTTAGCAAACTATTTCTAACTAGAGTTACTAGAGACGCGTTAACTAAAGGTCCAATTTTAGGGGCGATGACGGAACAATTACTACTACTTCATCAATAAATCAAGCTATTAATTACACAAGATACATCAAATTAAGTGTTACATTTGTTCGGTTTGTTTTCCTCTCTTTCAATCATCTTCTTATAGGTAAGCAAAGACCATTTCTAGATTCGCTATCCTATCTTCTAGGTTATCTGTCGTGCCGTTATTAATAAAACTGAAATTAATAATAGACCGTCTCAAAAGAACAATGCATAAAAAAGACAATTAAACATGGGTATGCCAATAATCAGCCAGACAGGAGAGTTGCTTCCACTACCACCAGTTGCATCCATTTGCCAAGATTTAGGGGTATTGGTTATAATCAAGCAATTAGATTTTAGTATTTTGTTTAGAATTAAGGTTTATGTTTATGTGTGTTACAAGAATAGGCGATGGTTTTTGTTTAATTTTTATGTGTCATTGTTTATGTCAAACAATTGTATATCCTGCAATCGCCCCCAAATGAAAGTTATACCCCGTCAATAGGTTAGTATTATTTATTTGCATTAATAGTCCCTGAACTCCTAGATTTATTTTCAAAGTTTGGTCCTTGAACTTCTTGTTCACACATGTAAATATCCCGCCTTTTTTCCATTTGTTAATTTACATCGTTAGTCCCTTATAAACACCCTTAAATGAGGGTGTTTGGTTTATGATAAGATAACGCGCTTGATCCTTCACATACATTCAACAATCAATTCCACGGTTGGTACCTCAACAGATAGAAAGTTTTGCATTTATTCAAGATTTCAAGAAATTTGATAATCTTAACAACAAGTTTGGTCCTTTTTAGTTTGTCGGGTAATTTTCCCGCCTCTAAAGTGATGTGTCGTTGTGCGTAGGTATTTTATGTATCAAGTTTTACTGTTTATTTTATGCCGACTATACCTAAAAACAACACTCTAACTGGTAGTGTACCCGGTCAGATGGAGTATCGTGGTAAGGAGGGTGTCGATCACTAAGAGCTAGAGAGTTAATTTTTAATTCTATCAGTATTTTAGTTATCTAAGTTAGTTCTAAATTATTCTATTCTATGGTAAACCTAAGTTAAACCTAAACTAAGGGCAAATGGGGATTTTAGCCTGAGAGACTGGCACGAGGTTTAGTTATCTAACCTAAGGTTTTGATGACAAGTAAAACAATAAACGCACACAGGAAGATAAATAAACGATAGAGGAGCAATCAAGAACTAATGTAAGGAAAACGTATCAACCATGAGTAATCCTATAAAATGTTGGTTTGTTTATTAGTGCAATGGTTGACTTATCTCGAAGGGCATATCATTCCTAGACTTAGACGGTACTTCTTCCTAAGACCTAGACACGCTAATTCTGTCACAATTAGACGCATTCACATAAAGCAAGAATTTGTTGATTATAATCTATCTTAGGAGATTAATAATAGTGCTCTTACTAAACCCTAACTCATGGAGACTTTACCTACTTACTGCTTAACGGCTCTTTATATACTAGTAGTCCACTGTCCGAGTCCTTACCAATGGAATAAGAATGTACTCGTTGATATCAGGGTCACCTTATGGTTCAACTAAGCTTACTAAACTAAAGGCAATGATAGGTCAATATTTGTAATCCTATGATTCTAGATATATATAAATTGCAATATGGACAGCTATCCCGGACTCTTAGTCTATGCCCAAACAACACCGAAGTTGCAGTGCATTAAATATGTAGGACTAGACCCAGTTGAATGATATGTCGCATACTTAAGCACGTAAACAAGTATAAATTGATAAACATAAGCAACAATCAATGATAAATTAAGCAATCGATATAAACAAACCAAACATTAGATCTTCATAAACATGGCTGATACCTAAAGGTGTCAGCCAATAGTCATTGTAAAAATACACATGGTTTCATATATGAACGATTAAAGAAAAGAAACCTTAACCGAACGCGTATTTGGTTGCGCGAATATTACAAGAGTTTTCCTATGATCTTGAGGCTCTTTTTTGACCTTCTATGCTCCTTTATTCGTCTCTTGGTCGACTTGGTGGTTTAGGGATTCACCTGCATACCTAAAACTGTATTTAGGGTCTTCTATTTATAGAGTCTGGAAACAGGTCGATACGCCATATCGGGCATGTGGGATACGACGTATTAGAGATTTCTTAGGGTAAGGACCACGGTTGATATCTTTTAGAATCTTCTAGTATAATAAACCTTGGATACGGCGTATAGAGGCTCCTGGATACGGTGTATTGGGTCTTCAGTCCTTCATGGTTATCTGTGAAGAGTAGGCACGGATATGCCGTATCTTCTTGATGTATACGGCGTATTGAGATAAAACCATTTGGTCCTTCTTCGTTGACCAAAGTATTATATACGGCATATCATTGATATGGATACAGCGTATTCTTCAAAGTTAGGCAATGGTATTTTAATTCGTCAAAGTCTTGGATACGTCGTATAGGTCTATAATAATACGCCGTATTGTCTGTCAGATCAGTAGACTTTCTCGAACTCTTCGTTTATGCTTCAAAATGCATGCCTTTTAGCTAATCTTCACCAAGTACTCCATAATTACCGCATTTCTCAAATACAAACGATTAAGTAACAATTCTTTGCAATAATTATATAAAATTGGTTATTTTCATAGGATAAATGATGCTATAAAAGTGACGTTATTTGATGTCATCAAATATCCCCCACTTGAATTCTACTTGTCTTCAAGTAGCCTTTAGAAGCTTATGAAAATGTATTCTTAAGGATTTTTCCGTTAAGCATTTATTTGATCTATTACAAGTACACAACCAAACACCTCACGAAATAGGAAGATAAAAACACTCAAATCACTCAACTAATCTATGTGGTAACATATAACTAATTCGCTCAATTGCTCGGTCATGACGAGTATTCTATCATAGGCTTGGCAAGGATACACATCTCCACCACTAGAGCTAAGGAGTAACAAGTTTATAAAGGTAAAATGGGTTTTTATAATAAGGATTAGGGTTGATAATTCTTTAATCTTTCACCAAAAGTACCACACCAACAAGGCAGCTGAAGCACACATACATGGCCGTAACGACGGAATAAACATGTGTGTTCGATCACATCCTCATTCGCGTAAAACCCATGGTTAATGATTAGGAAAGGAAAATAAATTGTTGTTAAATAAAAATTACGAAACAAATAGACTAGGTCCAAGATACAAGTTGTTAGACACTTTTTCCCGACCGTTACCATGATAAAGACACAACTATTTACATACGTCTTGATAATAGATCAAAAACAACAACCTGAGTTGGCGTTCCCGTAACGGTCAACTTTCCAATCATCCCATACTTTACATACTTTTATAAGGCAAGTGGCGATATCTACCACTTTATACAAAACTTTACACCGTTGACTTATAGAACGTATCAACGAATAATCGATCCTTTATGTAATTCCTTCGGTCTAAGCTTTTGCGAAACGATTATCTTCGAACTTTCCTCTTCTTTTTTGTTGCGATTTTTCTAATTTTTTCTTTTTTTTAACATACACTAACTACGAAACTCGGTGTAATTTAACCATCTTCACGATCATAATAACTCCGGATAATTCCTTCGATAATTCTTCATTCTTCGGACGTACCAATAATTGTGTTGGTAGTAAAAATACATGAGTTTTGACTACTTTATACATTCCTATTTGCAATGTGCAAATTTCTTCCCAACAGTACCAAAGATAAAAAATTGACACAAGACTCAGGAAATACATACTTTACACTTTAAGCAACTAGCAACTGATAAATGGACTTAATCTAACAGGGTAGGCTAAGGTGTAAGGGTGTAACGAAATGAATAGTTGGTGTTATTCCTAAGGATTGGCTCTATTAGTTTTTCTAGGGGTGTCTTACTCTTAAGATGAGAGTAAACAAAGGGTTTATACGGGGATTTAACTAACCAGTGTAGTTAGTTAATAAAACAACATATAAAGTCTTTTTGGGTGTAATCCTAGAAACTTACAATTTAAACAAGTTACTCCATCTAAATCCATAGTACTCATTATTGTGGTCTCGAATAAATATACCAAGCCAAGTTCAAAAGTCTACAACATCATCAACACACTCATATATTATGGAATTTGGGTAAACATTTAGAAACGGATAAGGTTAAATTCTCACAATATCTAATAAGGATTATTGTGTGCAGGTTACGTAACAAGTAATTTCGCAAAAGTATGCTTGAAAATTTATTAAATTTAAGCATAATTTAAGCATTTTATGTGAAAAATAAGACAAGTATACATTCTAATTCCCATCCCCCCACTTGAATTATACAACATCCTCGTTGTATAGATAAAACATTAAAAACAGGAATGAAAAGAATTAGAATGAGAAACTCCCCTAATGTTTTGCTCGGTAGATTCTCCATGTTGAGTTTATAAGCAAGAATGTGTGTTGTAAGTGCGTCTGAATGCCCGCATGACTACAACACACATTAGATTACAGAAAATACTCCACCAACGTCGTCGTTTTCGTTCAGAAGGTCATGTATTAAGCATAAGAAAACAAGTGAAATTTCTTTCTCCGTGTATTCGTCGGTTAGACTCGGAATAAATACCTAAAATTGTACATGAAGTTGATACGCCGTATCCATTCCCCAGGATACGCCGTATTGAGACCTATAGAAGTCGAATACGCTGTATTTGTTTAACGAATACGTCGTATCGACTGTGCTGAAAATAAAGACTGGATAACGTCCAGAGGTCAATACGCCGTATCCATGGGGTTTGGATACGCCGTATAGACAGTCTGGTAAGGCAAACTCGATAAAAATTAAAAATACATTCCGGGTTGTCTCCCGGCAAGCACTTTTGTTTACAAAAAAATCTTTAAGTTAAACTTGCCCCAATTTAATCCCATCCTTATAAAACAATTTGGGGTCGAACGGGATGCCAAATGGCACATATAAATTCTTGATTAGGAATATGAATGACATCCATTTGTTAAGATGATTCCAAGTCATGATATTACCATTTAATTCTCTGATAAAAGTTTCAGCTTTGAAAAATTTATTAGAATTATCATGACTTGTTTCTAAAAGCTTATTTGACCCATGTGCATAGGCACCATCATCTGTATTTATTACATTACCCCCCGAAGATTGTTTAATATCGATTTTATCATCATCATTGTCCTTATCTGATTTTGAATCATAGGGATAAATTACGTTAAAAGGAAATAGATCATTAAAGTATAAAACGTTTTGTTCCCTTCCATCACATTCGGACAAAGATGTTTCAATTTTCAAATTAAATTTATCGATATGATGAGAAATTTCAACAGGTTCAGTTGAGGAATTTGATTTAGACGTTGGAGCATCATTGTAAAAAATGGCTGGAAATTCATTTTCAAAATCTTTAAGGAAGTCCAAATCATCAAAATAATTGACCTATGGATCGGGTGATGGAAACGAAGGCATATTGACTTTTTCATTGTCATTTTCCGAATCCGTTTTCAAATAATTGACAGAAATTATTTTATAAGAAAACGAGTTTTTGTCAAAAATTACCGTGTAATCTTCATCGTCGAATTCGTCAAACGATATTCTAAAGTCAATTTCATTGTTGTTAAGAGAACTTACCGTGGGTTCACAAGAGAGTGCTTTTTCAGATGTTATTTCGTCATTAAAGACTATAGCTGGGAATTCGATTTCAACGGATCTAAGGTCGTGAACGTATTCATCATACAAGATCTTACCATACTTAGCATTTTCCAGTTATACACCTTATCACGCCTACGAGATTTTTATTCCTCAAGCCTGAGGTATTCTTCCATAGTTATGTTGGGGTCGTCCATTTTAACTTGTAAAAAATTTTCTAGGAAACAAAACTGTCAAGTAGCCTAATACGACGTATTCAGTTAACTGAATACGCCGTATTGATGATGGAGTCGGACATGCTGTATTGGTTTGAAAAAAAATTATACGTCGTATCCAATAAGATGAATACGCCGTATTGAGTATTCGACTCAGAAAGTTACATAAACTGTAACAATGCATAAAAACACACAAACACACAATATGCAAAATATACAATGCATAAATTAAACACACAAAATAAACACCTACACTAAACTTAATGGTTAGATCTAATCTAATGTTAAAAACCAAAATATCAAAAGCAAAAATCAAGATTAATTTTCACTCCCCGGCAGCGGCGTCAAAAACTTGATGTGTCGTTGTGTGTGGTTATATTATATTGTTACAAGTTTTAAATTTATATTTTGCTGACTAAACCAATAACAACACTTTGACGGGCAGTGTACCCGGTTAAGATGTAGCTTCGTTGGTAAGTAGGGTGTCGATCACAAAGAGTGAGGTTAAATCTATCAATTTAATTAATATCTGGCTATCTAATTCTATATTAATTCTATTCTAATCCTATGGTAACCTTGTCAGTCTCTAAATCTAGTTTAATGGTAAAAAGGGGGGTTTTCAGCCTATGAGTCTGGTCCGGTTTGGTTGGTGGACTACAACCAATTCAAGACACTGTTACCCACGCAAGCTAATAGACAAAGGATAAAAGAGCGGTCGAACCTTATATAAGAAAACTATATTAACAATTATTAATCCGATTAGAATGTTGGTTTGTTTATTAAGTGAAATGATTTCTTCTCTCGAGGTGGTATATCATTCTTAAGACTTAGGCGTAATCTGCCAAAACCTAGACACAGTAATTCTGTTACAATTAAAGCATCTGCATAAAGCATCCTTATTTGCTTATTATAATCTATCTTAGGGATTAAAGAATGGCGGTTCTTGTTAAACCCTAGCCCATAGAGTTGTACCCACTTCGCTTAATGGCAATCTAACATAGTAGTCCATTGTCCAACTAATCCAATGGAATCAGAACGTTATTTGTTAAATTATCTAGGTCACCTGCTAGTCAACACGATCAATAAACCATCGGCAATATCCAATTAACTAGTTAAGCCCGAAGTATTCCTAGACACAGACTTAGAAGGACAATACTTGTATAACTATTATTCTAGATGTATAAATTACTATATGGAGATCTATCCCAGACTCTAGGTACTCTAGATCGTTTGGGTCCTCTAGCTAGATCCAGCTTGAATGATAGGTCGCATACAAAGCGTGTAAACAAGGTATAAATTGATAACCTAAACCGCACGCAACGATAATCAAGAATCGATATAACAATACCAAACATTCAAATCTTTATAATAATGGCTAATACTCGAAGGTATTAGCCTTCAAACATCATAATAAATACAAGAGTAATAATTTAACCAAGGTAAACTAACCGAGTTAACTAATTATACCAAAAACTGAACATTTACAAAAGTATATGGAATTACACGATGTCTCCTATGGAATTGAATACGTTGCTCGACCTTTTCTGCTCTTTTTCTCTTCTGAAAATCGACTTTTGTATTTTAGGTATCGAGAATCTGATTTAGCACACTTAAAACTCGTTTTTGAGTTTTCTATTTATAATGTCTGGAAGTCGGTTGAATACGGCGTATCCAATGAGTTGGATACGTCACGTAATTGGGGATTTCTTGAAGTTAGGGACACGTTTGATATCTCCAGAATTTTTATATTTATCCAGTTCTTGAAGAGGCGTATTTGGTCTTTCTGGATACGGCGTATGGTCTTAGTCGTTGTGGTTCTTTGGTGAGTGCAGGCACGGATACACCGTCTCTTCTTGATGGATATGGCTTATTGGTCTTCAGAATAGTAAACTTTAAATCATCGCATTGAGTCTGATATCGCGCCTTTTGCTAAGTTTCACCAATTACTCCATAATTACTGCAATTCTCAAATATAGATGATTAAGTAATAATTCTTTGCAATAACTATACAAAATGGGTTAATATTGTGGGATAGATGATGCTATAAAACAGACGTTATTTAATGTCATCAATACGTCTAATAAAATTTTCAAAACTGAAACTTAGTAAGGGATTAAAATTACATGACTTGGAATCATCTTAACAAAGGGATGTCATTCATTTTCCTAATCAAGAATTTGTATGTGCCATTTGGCATCCCATTTGACCCCAAATTGTTTTATAACGATGGGTTTAAATTGTGGCAAGTCTACTTAAAGACTTTTCTGTAAACAAAAATGCTTGCCGGGAGACAACCCGAAATGTATTTTCAATTTTTATCGAGTCTGTCTTCCCAGACTGTCTATACGACGTATCTAAACCCCATGGATACGGCGTATTGACTATCTGGACATATCCTAGTCTTTATTTTCAGGCACAGTCTAAACGACGGATTCATTAAATGAATCAGGTAGTACATGATCATACGGGCGTAACCTGGGGAATCGATATGGGAGTATCAGACTTCCTATACTGTTTTAGGTAATATTCAAGTCTAACAAATGAATACACGAAGTTAGAATTGCTTTTTTTTTCTGAGAATATTGGTGGAGAATTTACAAATCTGGAGATCTTGAAGTGTTGGAGTCTTGAAACCTCAAGACGGCTGTTCAACACGATCTTGCTCAAATAAACGCAACATGGAGAATCTACCGAGCAAATACCGAGCCCTCCTGGAACGTTGGTAACGATGAAAGATTAGTTAGATTAATCAACCGTAAGCCTTTCCATACAAAAACCCATATTTACCTTTATAAACTTGTTACTCCTTGGCTATAGTGGTGGAGATGTGTATCCTTGCCAAGCTTGTGATAGAATACTCGTCACGACCAAGCAATTGAGTGAATTAGTTACATGTTACCACATAGATTAGTTGAGTGATTTGAGTGTTTTCATCTTCCTATTTCGTGAGGTGTTTGGTTGTGTACTTGTAATAGATCGAATAAATGATTTAACGGAAAATATCCTTAGGGATACATTTTTGTAAACTTCTAAAGGCTACTTGAGGACAAGTAGGATTCAAGTGGGGGGATATTTAATGACATCAAATAACGTCTATTTATAGCATCTATTATCCCACGATATTAACCCATTTTGTATAGTTATTGCAAAGAATTGTTACTTAATCGTTTATGTTAGCCTTAATTATATTAAGTCAAACAAGAATGTTATCGGTCTTAGAAAGTCAAACTAGGTCTTGTATTGTAATAGGCTAGTCGGGTTCAACGGGCTTGGATTGTAATCTAATATTGTCCGTGTTTCGGGCTCAAAGCCCAAGTTAAACCAAGCCCGGCCCGTTAGAAAGCCCAAGTGCCAAGCTTAAGGCAAAAGGGTATAAATATCCCTTCACCACACTTGGTGAAGGGTGTTGGTTACATTTCACTTCACTTGTAACTCTCCCATTCTCTCTCTAATCTTGTTTCTCTCTCTACTTTCTCTCTCTAAGATTTCTTCTCATTTTCTAGCATCTTGGTATAAATTATTGTTGTGTAATGGATTAAACTAGTGGGATAACATGTGGTATCAGAGCTAAAGGGGTGTTTAGTGATTGAAATTCGTGGGTTTATTGGTTTGTTTTTCTTTGGTTCGAAAAAAAGCAAGAAAAAATCAAAGTTTGATCTTTGTTTCATGGTTAAAAGTGTTAAAGACGTGTACTTTTGGGCTTAGATCACTTCCTTGCTTCATTACTAAGTGGTTTTAACATCATTTCGTAGCTTACAAGAAAGTTTGAAGATTTTTTCTTGGCTGCGTTTTGACTATCTGAAGAAGTGTTCGTCGTTGCGTTTTGATTAGATTCATTGCGTTTTGACTAAAGTCATTGCGTTTTGATCGGAGTCATTGCGTTTTGATTCTAAAGTCACTGCGTTTTGATATTATTTTTGTGTGTGTTGCGTTTTGACTCCACAGGTTGCGTTTTGAAGACCATCTTTGCGTTTTGACTAGACGTTACTCTGCCCAATTAATTTATTGATTGCGTTTTGACCAAGACTCATTGCGTTTTGACCAACAATCGTTGCGTTTTGACCAAGAATCATTGCGTTTTGACCAACAATCGTTGCGTTTTGACCAATTGCGTTTTGACCAAGAATCGTTGCGTTTTGACCAAGCATCGTTGCGTTTTGATCAAGTAGTTGCGTTTTGATTCAAGTAGTTGCGTTTTGATTCAAGTTGTTGCGTTTTGATCTCAAGTCGTTGCGTTTTGACTAAAGTCATTGCGTTTTGATCGGAGTCATTGCGTTTTGATTCTAAAGTCACTGCGTTTTGATATTTTTTTGTGTGTTGCGTTTTGACTCCACAGGTTGCGTTTTGAAGACCATCATTGCGTTTTGACTAGACGTTACTCTGCCCAATTAATTTATTGATTGCGTTTTGACCAAGACTCATTGCGTTTTGACCAACAATCGTTGCGTTTTGACCAAGAATCATTGCGTTTTGACCAACAATCGTTGCGTTTTGACCAAGAAATCTTGTGTGAAGAAAAGGGTTTCAGTAAAACTGCCATAACTTTTGAACCGTAAGTCCGTTTCAGGCCCGTGACCTCTCAAATCGAAGAGAAAAACGAGACGGATTACGAAAAAAAATATTTTTGACCTTACCGCGCATCAGGTGGTATTTGACCGAATTTGGGAATATATTAATCACCGTTTAATCAAAACATAACAGCAAGGCAAACAAACTACAAGGTCTTTGGACTTTAATTTGGACTAAAAGGATAATTACTCAACACAACAAACACAACCAATCAAACCAACAATCAACTTAACCATACTTAAAACGTCAATTAATTATTCATTCACGGTTTCTTCTTGATTTTGTAAAATCCCGCGAAAGATACGATTCTTTTCTCGGTTTTAATCCAAGATTTGTAAAATCCCGTGAACATTAATTCATTTAAAACCATAATCAATCACTTCATAACACTTAAGATCCGATATTCATTTACAACTTCATCAGAATGTCAAATTCAAATACCAATTTGCAAACTCAATCATTAAACGCTCTTCATAATGCTATCATGGAAGCGGGTAGCAAAGATCGTCCACCAATGTTGGCACCGGGTAATTACGTTTAGTGGAAATCCAGAATTAAGAGATACATTGACACCAAACCTAACAGTGAACTCATCCACTATTGTCTCCAAAATCTACCATACACGTATCAATGGGCTGAGAAAACAGTTCCAGTTGCCAAAGGTAGTTCTGAAACAACCACAGAGAGGTATATGGAGAACTATAAGAATGTTTCACAAGACATACGAGATCAATTGAATGCTGAAGCTGAAGCCATTCAGATCATTCTCACAGGGATAGATAACGATATCTACTCCATAGTTGATGCTTGTCTGAATGCATGTGAAATGTGAAAAGCCATTAAAAGGTTGAAACAAGGTGAATCAATCAATGTTCAAGATCTTGAAACCAATTTATATTGGGAGTTTGGAAAATTCACATCACGAGATGGTGAATCACTTGAATCGTATTACTCACGGTTTTACAAGATGATGAATGAGCTTGTCCGAAATCAGTGTAATGTTACTAATCATCAGGTCAATGTCCAGTTCTTACTTCAACTACAACCAGAATGGCAAAGGTTTGTGACACTTGTTAAGCAGAGTCAAGAGCTGAAGACTGTCTCCTATCACAAGCTTTATGACATTCTGAAGCAACACCAGAATGAAGTCAATGAGATACGAACTGAAAGACTAGCACGTACTGCTAATCCACTTGCACTTGTTGCTCAACAACAACCAGTTTACCATCCTCCAAACCATCCTACTCAAAACACTCAATATTCCTCCACCAGATCGCAACAGTCTACCAGAAACAGAGGAAAAGCAATTGTTACATCTTCTGCTCCTACTTATGATCCAGAACCTGCTACGGTTACTGAAGATGATGAAATGTCAAAGGAAAAGGAGATTGACAAACTCATGGCTTTAATTTCTCTCTCGTTCAAGAAAATCTACAAACCTACCAACAACAACCTTCGAACTTCATCAAACACCAGTCGAGCTAATCAAGAAAATTCTCTAAGAATTAACAGAGGAACTGGGTATGATCATCAGAGGGCAGTTAATGTTGCTGGGGCTAGGGAAAATGTAGGTACTCCGGTTGTGCAGAAGTCTGGGATTCAGTGTTATAACTGCAAGGAATATGGGCATGTATCAAGGGAATGTCAGAAACCAAAACGAGTAAAGGATGCAGCTTATCACAAGGAAAAGATGTTATTGTGTAAACAAGAGGAAGTTGGGGTTCAGTTGAATGCAGAACAAGCTGATTGGAAGGATGATACTGATGATGAGTCTGAAGATCAGGAATTGGAAGCACATTATATGTACATGGCATAGATTCAAGAGGTTACTCCAGATCCAGTTGACAATTCTGGACCAATATTTGATGTGAGCCAATCCATAAGGTACAAAACAATAATGACAACTATAATGTATTTGCCTGGAAAAAGAACATCCTGAGCAACCTGAATCTGTTAATGACATATATCTGACGGAACAAGGTGACACCAATATCACTATTGATTCATCGGATATATGTTATGATAGAGGCTCAGGATGACCAGGATGAAATGGATGATCTTGATTCAGAACGTTGATTTGCTTGTTCTTTTATTTAGAAACTAAAATTATGAAATTGATGACAGCAAAAACCGAAATAAATTTTTGGAATCATCAAACAAGGAGTTAGTTGATAAATTGAAAGGTGAAATTGAGGATTTCAAAAACAAAAATAAAAGTTTAGAATCATCAAATAACCATTTCAAAAACAAAACAATGAATTGTTCAAGACTAACCGTTGTTGTTTAAAAGACTTAAGAAGTTCCAAGCGGAACTAGATAAGTATAATGATGTGAATTATGCGTCAAAGGTGGAAATTGATTGTGCAAAAGCTAAAGGGGATTTAATGTCATACAAAATCGAATTTGAAAAGTCATCTAATGCATATACTCGAAAAATAAATGATTTAAATCAAATGATTTCGGATATGAAAAAGGAGCTTTGTGCACATCAAGAAACCATCTCCATAATGTCACAAGCAAAAGAGGCTCAGATTAAGCTTTACAAAACTCGTGAAGACAAGGAACTTGATAAAGTCATTGCTTTAGAAAACAAAGTCAAGGTTTTAAATGATATTGTATATAAAACTGGCCAATCTGTTCAAACAATGAATATGCTTAATCATAATTGTAAAACGAGTTTTGCAAAACCTGAGTTCCTTAAGAAAGCTCAAAGAGCGAATCCTCGTCTGTATGATATAGGTTGCTATAATGATAATCTTGCGTTAATGTTAGCCCCTGATTCTGACGAAATGATTCGTCTTGAAAAAGAACGTCGATCAAAATTAAGCGATTTAATCAGACCGTTTGATTATGATCAGTTGAATAATCTTTATGATTTGTTCGTTCCACAACGGGAAAAGTCGGCTGAACAACACTATTTTCCAAAAACGTCAAAGATGAGTCATACATCTTCTAATAAGGAATTTTCCAAAGAGTCTTTTCGTAAACAAACAACTTTGTTAGAAAAACAAATGGATGAATCCATTCCTTGGGATCAAAAGTGTAAAAGCTCTAAAGAACTTTTCAAGATTAAAAAGAGTGTTGACATGATTTTTGATGGAGTGGAACGTTGCAAACAAACAATTGCCAAAAGAACATATTTTGGTAACATCGATCCTTTCATTCAAAACACAATAGAAGGAAATTTTGGCCCCCAAATTAGCAGACTCAATGCGGACTTAGAAAATTTTCACTTGTGTTTGAACGAGGAAATGGTTGCTGATTTGAGATACTTTAATTCTCTTGAACACGAAGTAGACACTCTCAAATCTCAACTGGAAACTCAAAAAACACAGTTTTTGAATGAAATCGACCGACTTTCAAGGGAATATTACTATGCTGATCACATGAATGCAATACTTGGTGTGTACACTGATCTGGATGAAGTTACTAATTTGCAATGTGATTACTTGGAAACCTGGGAAAAATGTGAACATCTTGAAAAAGAGCTTTCAAAAGTAGACATGTCAAAGAGTTTGATAGCACTTCAAAACATGCGATTAATCTTGACCTTGATTTACAACAGTGTAAAGAAAGAGAAAAAATAAAAATCTTTTCAAAGAAAATCACGATCAACGATTATTTCTGAAAGAACGTGACAATTTTTGAAATTCAAGACTTGAAAAGTCAATACAAGACAAAGGTATTGCAATAAGTAGAGTTGAAGGAAAATCATAGAAAAGATGAAAGGAATATCTATGAAAACTAAGTTAGTGAAAAAATCATCGGTTATTCGCAACGGGATGCTATTTAAAGTCAAAGACAAAATCCATTTTAGTAAACCAGCTTTTTTTTCGATTCTTGCAAAGAAAGATTTCTAAAGTCAAGACAGTTACCAAAACAAATGTGTCTAATGATTTTCAAAACAGTCACTGCACATATTTTGCCTCAGAATGTGTTGCCAAATGTCAAGAACACAAATGTGATTGCACCAGGAATGTATAAAGTGCCCACAAAGCCTAATCAAACTAGAACACAAGTTGCCTCAAGACATTAGGAAACACAAACAAACGGAGTGTCTTTCTCTACCAGGAGTAATGCCCTAATTACTAGTGTTAGCAGACCACAGGCATAAGATCAATCTCTAGAAGATAGAGTCATGTTAACTATAGTCAAGGGAAGAAGCAAGACGTAGAAGGCCCATCGTAGGAAGTTAAGTTTTCAAATAATAAAAACGTCTGTAACTGCGTGTAATGACAGTTTGAATGCTAAGACCTTGAATGTTAACTTTGTCTGTGTTACTTATGGAAAATGTGTGCTGAATGAAAATCATGATTTGTGTGTTCTACATTATATCAATGGCATGAATTCTAGGACTAGACAACCAATGGTTGTGCCTATTAGTACTAGAGAAACCCAAGCAGTATGTGAACCAATTCTGTTGCAAATCCTGTAAGAAAAATCGTTGCAACAGGACTCCATTGTCAAGGAAATCTAGAAACAAAACTAGGAAGTTATATGAGCAAGATTAGTAAGACATGCAATTGTGGTATCCGTAAGTATACCTCCACCTGGATATAATTGGAACCTAAGTCTCAAAAGGAAATGTTAACCCAAACATTAGTATGCCTCTAGGAAATGCATCTAGAACTGCTAATATTTTGGAACATAAGACTCCTAGGTGTTCCACTGTGTCCAATACTCTATAGTCTTTTAAATTCTTTTTAGCTGGTAGAGATCATTCTATTCATCGTCGACTCTGGGTGCTCAAAGCACATGACCAGAAATCTCAAACTTCTAACTAATTTTGTGGAGAAATTTCTAGGAACGGTAAAGTTTGGAAATGATCAAATTGCACCAATTCTTGGCTATGGAGATCTGGTTCAAGGAACTATTACCATCAAACGGGTTTATTATGTCGAAGGGCTTAATCATAATTTATTCTCGGTTGGTCAATTCTGTGATGCGGATTTGGAAGTTGCTTTTTGGAAGTCTACATGTTATATCCGTGATTTGAAGGGAAAAAAAAAAAAAAAAAAAAATTTGAATCTTCTCACAGGTTCTCGTGGCATAGATTTGTATTCCATTTCTCTGCAAGACTCAACAACTCCTAATCCAATTTGCTTAATGGCTAAAGCAACATCGTCTCAAGCATGGTTATGGCATCGTCGTCTATCTCATTTAAACTTCGACGCACAACTTGCTTTCAAAGAATAATATTGTGAATGGCCTTCCAAAGCTGAAATTCGTCAAAGATCATCTGTGTTCTTCTTGTGAGCTAGGGAAAGCAAAAAGAAAGTCTTTTCACACTAAGACTACCCCGAGCTCAAAAAGACGGTTACAACTTCTACACATGGACTTATGTGGTCCAATGCGGGTAGAAAGCATTAATGGAAAGAAGTATGTTCTCGTAATTGTTGATGACTACTCCCGATATACTTGGACTCACTTCTTGAGGTCCAAAGATGAAACACCTGGAGTTCTCATTGATTTCCTCACACTTGTCCAAAGAGGGAATTTCATGCTCAAAGTTACATAAGTTCGAACTGACAAAGGCACAGAATTTCTTAATAAAACTCTTCATGCATACTTTGCAAAAGAGGGAATAAGACACGAAACGTCAACTGCTCGAACACCTGAACAAAACGGCGTTGTCGAAAGACGGAACCGTACTCTTGTTGAGGCTGCTCGAACAATGCTAAGCGCCGCTAAAGTTCCTTTGTTCTTCTGGGCTGAAGCAATTGCAACAACATGTTTTACTCAAAACCGTTCACTTGTAATTCCTCGACATGAGAAAACACCTTACCATATCATCAATGCCCGAAAACCGTCAGTTAAGTTCTTTCACATCTTTGGGTCTCTTTGCTACATCGTCAGAGATGGTGAAAATCTTGATAAAATGAAGGAAAAAGGTGATGCATGTATTTTTTTTGGGTATTCTACTTAGTTAAAGGCTTACAAAGTATTTAACAAGAGAACAAGAATAATAGTTGAAACAATTCATGTTAACTTGACGAATTGCCTCGAATGGCGTCAGATCACATCAGTTCTGACCCCGTTCCACAATGTTCGACTACGGTACTTGAACAAGACAGTTTAAGTCCTGGTCCACAAAGTCAAGAAAATGTTCCTTAAGTTGCTGAGACAGTAACAACGTCAAATGAGCTGGAATTGCTATATAGTCTGATGTTCAGTGAAATACTCAATGGAACTTCTCCTGTTGTGTCAAAGTCTTCCGATGTACATGCTGCTGATAATCTCGATAAACGTCAACAACAAAACACAACTCACACTTCTACAACAAACGATGTTGTAGATCCACCTCCATTGAACATTCAATCAACACATCAAACTCCAACTCAAGTACCAACTATCACTGCACCTGAGAACATTATTCAAGCAGAAAACAATACCGAAAATGCATAATTT